>CAUYPK010119055.1:0-26658 GCA_963574355.1 Loris lydekkerianus
TGCCTCTACCTAGATACAGCCAATGTGGTACCATGCCACTGGCCCGACCCTGTCACTCACCTCTTCCCCCGCCTTCTTTCCCTGCCCCTTCTCCACAATAAAAAAATAAATAAATTCAAAAAAAAAAAAAAAAAAAACAAAGAGGACAGCCTGAATATGAGCAATTATGAAAATATCTCTCTATGCTTAGAAAGAATTCAAATTTACAGTGTTTGTTTATATTTTCATTTTTAAAAATTAGCACAAAATCAATTTGACAATGATAGCAGGAGTGATCTTTAGAAAGCTCCTTTAACAAAGAGATAACAGAAAATCTATAACTAGCATTTTAACTGGAAATCAGTACTTCTAAAGATGTGAGAAGACATCTGTTTCTGACAAAGGTAAACTAATATAGGCTAGATTTACTCTACTACCTAATAAAAATGAAATATAAAATGAGCTAATATGTGTATATGCATATGTACATATGTTATATGTACATATAAAATGAGCTAATATGTGTATATGCATATGTACATATGTATACATATAACATACAGGACAGTGATCCTTGAGAAATGGCAATAAAGCAAGTAAATTACATAATTACCCAAGCTTATGGCTATGGAAAAGAGAGTGGGGAGAGCCTGGAAGAATCCAGGTGGGAGATAGAACAGACAGCATGGGAAGAGTAAAGTGGCTAAAGTTAGCAAGACAGAGTACAAGGGAGGAGACAGGTGAGCAGACAATTCCGGAGTTGTTCTGGACCCTACTCAAAACCAATATCCTGCACTGTCACCAGGTTATTTGGTCCAGAAACTCTTGGTAGGTGTGGAATGAATGTGTTCCCCCTAGAACTCAAAGAACTGGGCCCCATGCTTCCTTGTTTGTAGTAAGATATACAAAATGCAGCTATCTGTGTTTTACTTTGAAGTCTTTACTTAAGTGCAAGTTTCCTGAATCTTCAAAATTTCATTTGTGTTTTATTATGTCTTTTAGTGTTCTAGCCGAAAGTTGACCGTCTTATCTAATCAGCTGTAAGATCAAATAATCTATGTGATTTTTTGTAGGATGTTCAGATGTCCCAGATCTCTTGAAATTATATTATGACAAAAGGTAGGAGAGTTAGCCTAGTCCAGAAACAAAATTCCATGAGTGCACTGTTGTCTGTCATGGGTGAATTCTGTTTCTAGTCCTCTTTTCTGATTGAGATAGAAATAAAATTTGAAAAATTGACTCTACATACTGTATAGCTGTATCTGAATTCTGTACATGGTCTCCTTAACATCACAGAAATCAGTATATATATATATATATATATATATATATATATATATATATATATAAAGTTATATATATATATATAAAATATTTATATATAATATATATAAACTTACATATATATAACATGTTTATATATATAATATATGTAAAGTTATTTTTTATAGATGCATTATAATTGTACATATTTATAGGGTACAATTTGATGTTTTGTACATGTATATTAATATGTTGTGTAATGCCCTCACTATTATAGCTTGTACTTAACACACCAAGTATCCAGTGCTGGGATTTTTTTTTACCAGATAATTGTGTTAATCCCAGTTATACATTTGGGGACTGACAACATCACCATAGGGTGAGTATATAAACCCAGTTAATATAGTGTAAACCAGACTTTGGTCAGGACTCCAGGTGTAAACTTGCTCTCACATGCACTCCAGCACATGCTCTCCACTCTATCATGGAGGTCATAATCACACTTATTGTTTTTAAGCATGAACAACACGTTGAACCCCATGTTTTCAAATCATCTGAGTATTTCCTGCTGTACAGCCCCTTAAGTAAATATCCATAAGTCCATCTGGAGAAAGACACAGGATTATTACACTGTGTATTTATCATCATGTTGCAATACCTTCTCTGGAGATTGGCTTACTTCATTTGAAGTCAATAGATTCTTGTCCTGAAATCTGACTCAAGGCCAGAAACTAGACAAATGATTATGACATTTTTTTTACATTATTTATTGTAATAAAGTTTATCTAAGGTCTGAAAATTAAGTCCACAAATTTGCCACTGTGTGTTTATGTTGGCAGAATTGTACAAATAGCTTGGTAAGGCTTCATAATTTTGGTATGTCAGTGTCTCATAGCTATGTTTAGGTCAGTATGTGGCAGTTTCATGCTGAGTGGTGGTCATTGTTGTCACTGTGTGTTGTTGTGTATCATTGTGAGAATATTGGAGCTTGAATTGGAGCAATGAACAAACATTAATTTTTTTGTTAAACTTGACAAGAGAGGAAGTGAATCAGGGAAATGTCAGTCCAAGTTAATGGAGATAATGTGATGAAGAAAACAGCAGTGTACAAATGGATTAAACCTTTTTCTGAGGGTAGACAAAGTGTCACTGATGAAGGGAGGTCAGGGAAGCCAGTAATGAGCTGAACTGACAAAAACATGGTAAAAAATTGTCAAGTTGTACATCAAACTCATTGGCTAACTCTGAGAAGCATAGCAGACCAAGTAACCACTGATAAACAGTTATGAAAATCTTAACTGAAAATTTTGGCCTGAGAAAGATGTGTGCAAAAATGGTCCCAAAGGATCTCCCCAAGGAACAAATGCAAAGGAGAGCTGAAGTTTGCCAACATGTTTTGCAAAGGCAAGACAATGTTTCAGGCCATGTTATCAGTGGTGAGGAAACATGGGTGCACCAATACCCTGAAACAAAGCATCAAAATGCACAATCCAAGTCAGCAAATTGTCCACATCCAAAAAAGTTCTGTCAGTCCAAATCAAGAGTCAAAACAATGCTGCTAA
Organism: Loris lydekkerianus; assembly: GCA_963574355.1. Taxonomy (NCBI): domain Eukaryota; kingdom Metazoa; phylum Chordata; class Mammalia; order Primates; family Lorisidae; genus Loris; species Loris lydekkerianus. The sequence continues at coordinate 2,805 of CAUYPK010119055.1, forward strand.
CCATTTCTGATATTGGAGGGATTCTTCATTCTGAATTTATACTACCTGAATGAATAGTTAACTAAGTTGACTATTTGAAAGTGCTGAAAAGGCTGTGTGAAAAAGACAAAAATGACCTGAACTTTTCACCACCTTGTGACTCTTGCATCAGAACAATGCACCAGTTCACCTGGCACTATGTGAGGGAGTTTTTCACCAGTAAACAAATAACAACAGCCTTGAAATATGCTCCCTACTCCCCTGATCTGGCCCTCAATGACTTTTTTCTTTACCCAAAGACAAAGGAAATATTGAAAGAAATTCTTGTGACATCCAGGACATCAAGGGTAATATGACAACAGCTCTCATGACCATTCAAGAAAAGGAGTTCCAAAACTGCTTTGAAGGGTGATCTAGAGGCTGGTGTTGGTGTATAGCTTCCCAAGGGGTACTCTAAAGGTGACTGTAGTGATCATATTCATCAATGAAGTATGTAGCACTTTTTCAAGGATGAGTTTGCAAACTTGTCATTCTTCATGTAACATAAAATAAACTATTTTAATTATTTTTAAGCATATTATTCATTGTAATTAAGTTTATTTGCCAATACCGTATCCATCTTCAGAACTTTTCATCATCTGAAAGTGAAACTGCATATCCATTAAACAATAACTTCCCACCCTCTTCTCTCTTTTTAGCCACTTGTAACCATTACTTTACTTTCTGCCTCCTGCTAACTTTTCTTATTATATTAAAGAAGCCCCCTTGTTGACTGCCTGTTGGTTTTATCCCTGGGGATGCCATGTTCTATGAACCACCTCTATTGGTCAGGCATTTCTGGCTGTCACTCTGGCTCTGTGACATTAAAATAATTTTAAACCCCTGGCTCTGGCAGTTAAGCCACACCACCTGGCTTTTGTTACTTCAGAGCCTTATCATCAGTTTTTCTATTAGCAACCCAATTTCTGTGGTAGCCTCATTCAAGAGCCCTGACCTATGGCAGAGACCTGTCATTGAACATTTTAGTGGTGCTAATGATGCTTGCACCAGCTCATTTTTATGGCCATGTTAAATAGTGTATCTTCTAGACCTTCTCAAGAAAGCAAATATTCACAAGAATGACATTTTTTTTTTTTTTTTCAGTCTTGTGGCCTCTCATAACACAACTATTCCAGCAGGCCCAAATCTCTGAGGCCTTTTAATTCCTTTCTCTATCATCTGAAATAACAATTCAGGCATTTTAACCTCAGTGACCTTGGGTCATGACTTTTTCCAGTTTCCTAGCAGCAAATTTGTACTTTCTCCTAGGTTTTTTTTTTTTTTTTTTTTTTTTTTTTTGCTAGGATGTTAAATCCTTTATCTAGTGTAGGTGGCCTCAAATCAATAATCTCTTTCTTGTCCAATCTTGTGATCCAACTTCTTTGAGCATGCTCTGTATCTTCCTGCCACAAAACATATCTCCTTTGAGGGTTTAGCCTATTATTTTACTTCATTAGCCCCAACACTTCCCAGATACATTGTTGTGGCTTAACCTTGGCTATTGGTTCAATGGCCAGAAGAAGAGGACAGGAAGCTCTGAGAGAATATTTCTTTTTTTTCTTTTTCTTAAGGAAGCATGAAACAAAGTTTAGTGAAGAAGAGAAAGATAGGCTTACGGTGTAAGAAAATCTACAAGCAAGATGTGTTTGCTATAGACAATGAACAGGCCTCCCTTGTCATGGCAAGCAGGAAAAGAACAGAGACCCTAAGAGAATATTTGTTTTGTGTGGGAGAATGAGGGAAATTCTGCATGACCATTCCATGTGGGAGGAGTTTTTGATCTTAGTGGGAAGAAGTGGGCCCATTCTGTACCTTGAGAGGATTTGGAGAATACTGGAGAGTAAAAATCTTCAGGGTTGCCTAACTAGAAGTCCCTCTACTGTGTGACGGCATCTGGATATTACTTGACTAGGAACTTGACTTTTTTGTGAGGGCTCTGGCTTTAATATTTAAGTATTCTTGAAATTTGTCAACTCTTTATAATATTTGTCTTGGTCTTTATTTTTTACTAGTTACATATTTCAGGAGAGGAGGACTTCTTGTTAGCCACCAAAGAGTCTCTCTCACACCTAACTTTTGATTATTTATTAATTTCTCTCAGCGTTTTAAATTTTATTTGTATATTTATTTATTTATTTTCTTAATACTTTTGAAATGTACTATTGCATCATGCACATTAGGTGAAGTCCCCCCCAAATACCCTCCCTCTGCCTGTTTCCCCCTCCCTCTCCTCTCTCTCCTCTTCCCTTCTACTTTTTTGGACTATAGTTATGTTTTACCATTCATATGAGTGTGTAGGTGGTTATATATTGATTTCATAGTAGTATTGAGTAGATTGGATACTTTTTCCCCCATTCTTGAGATACTTTTCTAAGAAGAATATGTTTCAGCTCCATCCAGGTAAACATAAAAGATGTGTTTTTGGATTCTGTTACGTGGGCTAAACATACTGGAGTTAGATGGTATTTCAAAGTGGTTTTGATTTGCATTTCTCTGATGATTAAAGATGATGAGCATTATGTCATGTGTTTATAGGCCATGTGCCTATCTTCTTCAGAGAAGTTTCTGTTCAAATCTCTTGCCCACATAGAAATGGGTTATTTGTTCTTTTCTTATTGATTAGTTTGAGTTCTCTGTTAATTCTAGTTATAAGACTTTTGTTGGGAGCATAACCTGCAAAAATCTTCTCCCAGTCTTAAGGCTGTCTGTTTGCATTACTTACCGTGCACAATCTTTGTAGCTTGATCAGATCCCAATTATAGATTTTTTGTGTTGCTTCAATTGCCCGGGAGTGGGGTTGGGGGTCCTCCTCATAAAGTATTCTCCCAGGCTGATTTCTTCAAGTGTTTACCCTGCACTCTCTTCTAGTATTGCTATAGTTTTATGTCTTAAGTTTAAATCTTTCATCCTGTAAGAATCAATTTTTGTTAATGGTGAAAGATAGGGGTCTGGTTTCAGTCTTCTACAGGTCACCAGCCAGTTCACCCAGCATCATTTGTTAAATAGGGAGTCTTTCGCCTATTGAATGTTTTTGATAGACTTGTCAAAGATCAAATAAGGATAAGTAGCTGGGTTCATCTCTTGATTCTCTATTCTGTTTCATACATCTACCTCTCTGTTTTTGTGCCAGTACTATGCTGTTTGGATCACTATAGATATATAGTATAGCCTGAAGTCTGGTGATGTGATACTCCTGATTTGTTTTTATTTCTGAATTAAGTCTTTGAAATTTGAGTTTTTTTTTCTGATTCCATATAAAACAAAGCACTATTTTATCAAGCTCTTTAGGGTGCTTTAATAGGGATTGCGTTAAATCTGTAGATTGCTTTGGGTAGGATGGACATTTTAACAATGTTGATTCTTTCCAGCCATGAGCATGGTATGTTTTTCCATTTGTTAATATCTTCAGCTATTTATTTTCTCAGAGTTTCATAATTCTCTTTATAGAGATCTTTCATGTCCTTTGTTAGGTAAATTCCCAGGTATTTCTTCTTTGGCACTACTGTAAAAGAATAGGGTCCTTGACTATATTTTCAGCTTGACTATTGTTGGCATAAATAAAAGCCACTGATTTGTAAGTATTGCTGTTGTATCCTGAGATGCTGCTGTATTCCTTAATCACTTATAAGAGTTTTGAAGTTGGGTCCCTGGGATTTTTCAAGTATAGGATCATATCATCTGTGAAGAGTGAGAGTTTGATCTCCTCTGACCCCATTTGGATATCTTTGATTGCCTTCTCTTGCCTTATTGTGATGGCTAAGACTTCCATTACCATGTTGAACAGCAGTGGGGACAGTGGACATCCTTTCCCAGTTCCTGATCTGAGTGGAAATGTTTTCAATTTTATACCATTCAATATTGGTTGTGAGTTTGCTGTAGATGGCCTCTATCAGTTTAAGAAATGTCCCTTCTATGCCTATTTTCTTAAGTGTTCTGATCATGAAAGAATGCTGGATATTATCAAAAGCTTTTTCTGCATCAATTGAGAAAACCATACGGTCTTTGTTTTTTATTTTATTTATGTAATGTATTATATTTATAGATTTGCATATGTTGAACCAACCTTGTAACCCTGGAATAAAGCCAACTTGATCATGGCGTATAATTTTTTTGAAGTGCTGTGAATTCTATTTGCTAAGATCTTATTGAATCTTTTTGCATCGATATTTATTAATGATATTGGTCTATAATTTTCTTTCTTTGTTGGATCCTTTCCTGTTTGGGGGATCAGGATGATGTTTGCTTCATAGAATGTGTTGGGAAGTATTCTTTCTTTTTCTATGCTTAGGAAAAGGTTGTATAATATAGGGACTAGTTCCTCTTTAAAGGTTTGCTAGAATTCGCATGTGAGGCCATCTGATCCTGGACTTTTCTTTTTGGGGAGATTTTGTATAGTTGAAACTATTTCAGTGATTGATATAGGTCTATTCAAGATTTCTAATTCTTTCTGGCTGAGTCTAAGAAGGTAGCGTGCTTTCAGATGTTGGTCCATTTCTTTCAGATTTTCATATTTCTGAGAATAGAGTTTTTTTGTGGCAATCATTGAGGATTTTTTGAATTTCTGAGGTGTCTGTTGTTATTTCTTCTTTATTGTTTTGGATAGATGATATTATAGATTTTATTTTTCTGTTTCTGATTTGTTTGGCCAAAGGTTTATCAATTTTGTTTATCTTTTTAAAAAATCAACTTTTTGTTTTATTGATCTTCTGAATGATTTTTTGTTTTCAATTTCATTTAATTCAGCCCTAATTTTGGTTATTTCTTTCTTCTTCTGGATTTGGGGTTGGAATGTTCTTCTTTTTCAAGTTGCTTGAGCTGACCCATTAAGTTGTTGGCTTCCTCTCTTTCTGTTGTCTTTCTTTTTCAAATGCTATAAATTTCCCTCTTAGGACTTTGTTTGCAGTATCCCACAGGTTTAGATAATTTGTGTATTCATTATCATTTTGTTCCAAAAATTTGACAATTTCCTTCTGAATCTTGTCTTTGACCCAGTTTAGGTTTAGCAGCCTAAGATTATTTAGTTTCCATGACTTTGTTTGAGTATGAAGATTTCTGTTGCTGTTTAGTTCAACTTTTATTTCATGGTGACCTGAGAAGTTACAAGGAGTACTTTCTATACTTTTAAATTTTCTGAGGTTAGACTTGTGTCCTAAGATATGATCAATTTTGGAGGATGATCTGTGGGCTGATGAGAAGAATGTATATTCAGTTTTATTCAGATGAAATGTTCTGTAGAGGTCTATTAAGTCCATTTGTTCTAGGCTCAGATTTAAGTCTAATATTTCTTTGTTTAGTTTATTCTTAGAGGATCTATCCAAACTGTCAAAGATGTGTCAAAATCTCCAACTTTTATAGTGTGGGAAGGTATCAAGTTGTTCATATCCATTAGGGTTTGCTTTATGAATTCAGGAGCATTCTGGTAGGGATGCATAAAGGTTTATTATCAAAATCGCTTTATGTTTGGTGTTTCCCTGGACAAATATGTAGTGACCATTCTTATCTTTCTTTATCTTTGTTGGTTTAAAGCCAATTGTATATGCAAATAAAATTGCAACCCCTGTTTTTTTTCTGATTTTCATTTGCCTGTATTATAGATGCCCATCCCCTCACCTTGAGTCTATTTTTATCCTTTAAGGTAAGATGAGATTTTTATATGCAGCAGATATCTGGTCTGAGTTTATGTATCCAGTCAACCAACCTGTGCCTCTTTAGAGGACAATTTACAATATTCATATTAATTGAGAGAATCGATAGGCATGATTACATTTTAGGTGTCATGTTTTTTAAAGGTCCATTGGATGTTTTTAATTCTTTCACCATAGTGGGAGTTTGGTTAAATAATTTCTGGGTGAGTTTACTTTGATGGTAGACCATTGTGCTGGTCATTATGGAAAATGGGTCTGAGAATATCCTGGACAGCTGGTTTAGTTGTGTCAGATTTCCTCAGCATGTTTATGTCAGTGAAGTACTTGATTTCTTCATCACAAATGAAACTCAGTTTAGCTGGATACAGAATACTGGGCTGAAAATTGTTTTGTTTTAGGACATTGAAGGTTGATGACCATCCTCTTCTAGCTTGAAATGTTTCAGCTGAGAGATCTGCAGTCATTCTAATATTTCTTTCTTTGTAGGTAATACTTTTCTTATGTCTGGCTGCTTGCAGAATTTTCTCCTTCATATTAACCATGGCAAAGTTAATTACAATCTGTCTAGGAGATGCTTTATTTGGATCGAGTCTTGCTGCAGTTCTGAAACTATCTACTATCTGAATTTCTGTATATCTTCCCATGCTTGGGAAATTCTCCTCCATTATATCTTGGAGTAGGGTATCTGTGCCTTTAGGACCATCCTCTTTTCCTTCAGGAATTCCTATCAGATGAATGTTTGCTCTTTAGGAGTGGTTCCACAACTCTTTCAGGGAATGATCCATTTTTGCTCTCCACTTCTCTGCCTCTTTGAGCATTTGGGAATGCCCAGACCTCCTAGGGAATGGCAAAGCACTCTTGGTTCTGCAGTGGGTAGACCTTCAGACCATTGGGTAAGGGAGGAAGGATGTGCTGAAAGTTCAGTACTGCCAGGAGAGTATTTGTTCAGTTTTATGCTGATCAGGATGATTCCTAGGCTTGCAGGTGGGACCTCTTTAGGAGAGGATGCCTCGTATTTTTCAGCTCTCATCCATGGGGTAAAATGAGAGGTCTTTTGTTTCCTGCTCACTTGCAGAGAGTCTTGGGGGAGGGGTCTCTCGTCCTTGTGCTGCTGGGCTTTGTACCTGGAATTTGTTCACTAGAATCCTCTGGAGTTGCAGGTTGCCACAGCAGAGATGATATGTACTTCTCTATCTTCTTTCCTAGCTCCCCTCCTTTAGTTTCAGAGGGCAGATTTATTCAGAATCTCTCCTTCTGGTCAGGAGCCTCTGGCTAAAGTTGCCTCTCATCAGCCATCTTCCTTCTCTTAGCTTTTTAGTATCCGTTTTTAGGAAAGCAACAAATCTTAGCAAAAAATTTAATTCCTTTATCCTTACATTTATTAATCTCAGTGTGCAGTTCAAATGCTTGGATCCCTCCATTACTTAGGGAATAGCCCTCCACAAGTGAACACATATTCCCTGATGGCCACAAGGTGAAAGTTTTAACAATGGTCTGATTTTGCACTGCTTGTTACTCTGAATAGAGTCTCCACCACCAGCTGAGAGATGAGTGACAGTCCACTATCCCTTCCTACTGGCTGTCTTTTTAACCATTCCTGGAACCAACTGTGCTCACTGGTTTGTCTGGAAATCATATACCAACACAAAGTTATAGGTGCACAAAAGAGTTAATGGAACATAATACCTCTGAAAGGAAAAGGCAACAAAGAAAAGGCAATTTGACTACCATGCAGTACAAGATATGTCTGGCAGGGAGCTCTGGAGCAAAGAGTTATGTTTGAGGAAAGCTGAGTTAGGTACAGTCTTTTTTACTTAGCTTTAATCAGTCTTTGGCTGGGAGCCAATGCAAGAGTAAGGATGAAAAGCTAAGGCAGACCTAGAAGGAACCAACAGCCAGAGGCTATATACTAACCACACTTCTCACAGCTGGGCACTGAGTGTCCTCTCAAAGGGTGATCTGGAGGCCACATCATCGATAAAGTGTTCACTCTTTACTTTGATTTCTGAATCTATTTCTGATGGTAACAATAAATCCAGAATTAGAAGCTTCAAATATTCCCCTGGCTAGACATGTATTTTACAAAGGAAGATGTGGATGCCAGATGCTTGGCAATGTTACACTGCAAGAGAAAGGGCTTCAAGGGGGAAATGCATTCATTTGTACTGATTAAATCATTATCTTATTGATTTTAAGTGTAGTGTCCTCTTCTAGACTGTTATTTGCCTCTTCATGCATTTAATTCTTGATTTCATTGAGAGAGTAGAGCATAAATAAAAGGATTGAATGCTGCTGAGACATCTTATATAGAAGATATGCATATTAATTAAACATTTTGAGTTTTTTTTTTAAATGCAATAGGTATTTTGAACATAAAATAGGCATATAAAAATATAAACCGATTACTTGTTTGAAGTAGTCTTTATGGAAAAATACTAATAGACACCTAGAATATGTTTTCCTGTTTAGACTTTGGTAGTTCAGATAATGTGATAATTTAAGATTGAAGTTAAATTTTACTTTTTAACTTGTATTAAAAATAGACTTACCCACTAAATGAGTAGTGAGTGAATAATATTGCAGAAAATCTAAATGTTTCAAAGGCTTCAAGAAGCACACCATTTAATTATGTCACTTTTACCTACTTCAAAATTCATTATACTTGTTAATTAAAGAATTTCCCCTAAGACCTCTGCTGCTTGCCAACCATGTGTTACCTTGGCTGAAAGTGCCTTTAAACTTTAGGGTAAAGATATTTAACAAAAATGCTGTATAAGACAATCATTTTATTTTACATATGGGCCTTCCTCCTTCATGTGGGGGAAAGTAAATAGTTTCACTTAAAAGTTATATAAGTAAGATATTTCACTAATCCACATTGGTCTTTGCCAATGCATTCATTATGCCTTGGTGAATTTGGGATATAGCACAAACAAAAAGCCAAATTTATTATAGAAGTGATGGTAGGAAAAATTGCTATCTAAAACAAATGGTATCTAAGGAGGGTGGACACTGCTAATTTCTTTTCTAGAGAGTCCTTGGATGAATTTAAAAATGCCAATTTGGGCTTTGAACTGAATTTTAAAATAGTGTTCTGAGAATAATTTGTAGTTCTTCTGGAAAAGAGATGAGAAGGGAAATAGGGATAGAGGAAAGTAGGCATCAGTAAAATAGGGAGAATCCAGAATTCTAAGCAGGGCAACAGGGTCAGTATAAAAGAGCTTAAAATAAGATGATTAGTATTTAGTATTTAAAAAATTTAGTATTAAAAATATTTTGCTCACATTTCTTTATCATAAATCCTATTCTGGCTTCTTCACATCTTTAGTAGAATTTGTCACATACACAAACGCCTTGAGATGTAGAGTGTTTTCTTGTAGTTTGAAGCTTTCTTAACTGTTTTATAGATAATTAAGATGAATTCTATGGCTGTACTGACACAAATCGGAGAATGACATTGTAAATTAGGAAAATTAACAGAATTAAGTCAGTAGAAGCTGGAGATGACATTGAAAATAAATCTAAGCCACTTCCATGTCCTGTCCTCTCTCTCCACAATCCTTAGCGAGTAACGGAAATCTTGGAAGGTTTTTGAATTATCCTAAACAGTGAAATTAGGGCTCAAACCCGTTAGCTAGGTTATCTTTTAACAATTCAACCCATTAAGTCTTAAGGGGCAGGTGATCCAGTTAAATTTTAGTTGTCCAAGGACATGGAATCCAAGGAAGGGATACACTTAAGTCTTCAGTAATAATGGAATCAGAAATTCAAGTTCTAGAAGAGCTTTCTCAATGCCTCAAGCCTTTCTGTTTTGCTGGGTATGTTAGCTTTCACCTATTTTACTGAAGACTTTCTTTATTCTCAATGTAGGAAACTTGACTTCCAACAGCTACCTGAAAAGAATGATTAAAATTTCTGGGTGCAAAATCCCCAAATCCCAGGAAAAGGTATGCATGTGTTTGACCCAGATAACTTCAAATAACCTTCCCTTTATCAGCCAACTGTGGCCTGCTATGGTTTGCATTGTAGATTAGCACAAGGATTTTTTTTTTTTTTTTTTTTTTACAGCATCAGCATTTTTGGATATATTATTTCCATCTTCCTATAGTCATTCATTTATTCTTCTGATATATGGATTTGGAAGAATTTTGTGCTCTCAAAAGTCACAAATGTTTAAATATACTGGTTACAGAATATTATAAAACTTCCTTTTCTAATCATAAGTTATGTCATCTTTGAAAAATAACATATACTGAAAGAATTTAGGGACATGTCAGCAAATAATTAATAGAATAATTGAGACAATGAGAAGAGTGTACTTATAGTCAGGAATAGTTGATTGATGAGAGAGCAAATTTTTTTCATGAAGAATTTATGTTACAGTTTCAAAAGACCATCTGGAGAGTGTTCTCTGGATGTTTACCTGTATACTTTGAGTTTAATAACAATTCTAGACATGTTTTAATTAATCAAGTTTGTCAAATGATGTTGGAGATAGACAGCTAATCAAGATTTTTTTCAAGGACAGTCTGGCTTTAGCGAATAAGGATTTAATTCACTCAGAGAAAGAGGCTTGCCAATATGATATATTTTAATTTTCAAATGCTCTTTCTTAAATCCCTTAGACTATAGAATACGCAGGATATGTTTGAATGTGTGTGTAGTCGTGAGAGTGTGTATATATTTAAATTTCTTTTTAGAAAATATTTCTGATCTTCAAACTGACACTGTATTCATAGGTCACATAAACATAATGATGTATGACTGACTCTTCTTTCTAAGCTGTGTTTCCATCCATGGTGAAATGACAGGTCTTTTCTTTGCATTGTTCTTATAGTTATTTAATTATTTTTGAAATTTCATTACAACATACTGAAGTAATGGTTTAACTACAAAATCTCATTACATTAACCTAACAATTTTTTTTTTTTTTTTTTTTTTGCCATAAAACATACCAAATGCAAATTAGTGGCCAGGGTTCAGGGGGTACTTGGATCACTTAGGGAAACTGGTTGACAGGGGATCCATCAACTTATAGTCGAATCTCATGGAAAAAGTGGCCTTTCCTATTTATGCCACGGGCAAAGAGGCATTAGAGGGTCTTTTACTGGTAATTTAGTGCTCTTTGCTTTGGAAAAAGATATGTATAATTTCATTGGCCAGAACTAGTCACATGCATGGCCTCACTACAACTTGTAAGTATAAGAGAGAACATAAAGTCATCAGTGTACTCTTTGCCATACTATATTCCAGATTTATATTTGTTGAGCAAGGGAAATTTTAATGAAAAAATAAATTTAAAATGCCTAACTCTTGGTTCCTTTCTTTTTATTCCAAGGACACAGCATGTGTAAAGATGATGACAATTAGATTCCTAACCTTCTTCTTTAATTTTTCTTTTTATTGTTTGGGATTCATTGCAGGTACAAAGGATTAAGTTATACTGATTGCATTTGTTAGATACATGACTCCCATTCCCCTTCCTCCTCTCTTCTCCCCAGTTGCTTATTCCTCTTCCCCTGCCTTGTATTAGCTCATCTACTGCCTTCTTCTTATTAGGTCATTTCAAAAGTTTTGTCCATTTTTATAAGTCTACTTTAAACTGTAATATCTCAGTGAATATTTATTCAATTTAATCAAAATAAGCGCCATTTGAATCAGTGCACGTTTGCCAACGTAACACAATAAAAATTGGGTGCTCAGGATTCGATGAAGTCAGAGAAGGCCGTTTTTGCTAGGTCCTGATTGGCAAAGGTTCTACCGGTGAGAAAGTTATTGAAGTGCTTGAAAAGATGGTAGTCGGTTGGCGAGAGGTCTGGGGAGTATGGTGGGTGGGGCAGAACTTCGATGCTCAATTCCTTTAATTTTCGGATGGTGATTTGTGAGACGTGCAGCCGGGCGTTATCGTGGAGCAGGATCGGACCTCTTCTGTTGACCAGTGCTGGCTGCTGCTGATGCAATTTTCGGTACATTTTGTTGATTCCTCATAATAGGACTCTGCTGTGATGGTTTGGCCTGGTTGCAGAAAGTTATAGTGGAATCACACCAGCCGCGGACCACCATACAGTAACCATGATCTTTTTTTGGTGGGGTTTCGCCTTTGGGAAGCACCTGGGTGGCTCATCAGTGTCCAACCACTGTCCTGAACGTTTCCTATTGTCGTAGAGAATCCACTCTTCATCACACGTGATGATCTGATCCAAAAAAGGATCGTTTTGGTTGCGCAAAAAGCAATGAAGAACAAACCTCGAAATGTGACAATTTCTGCCGATTGTTTAAATCGTGGGGCACCCACTTTTCGAGCTTTTTGACTTTTCCAATACATTTTAAACCATCAAAAACCACATGGGAGCTGACACCCAGTTCTTTTGCCATCCCACGCACCGTTTGTGATGGGTCAGTCTCCACCAGGGTCCTCAAATCCTCGTCCTGGATTACTCTAGATCGACCACTTCGGGGCTCATCTTCGAAGCTAAAATTTCCGGAATGAAATTTTGCAAACCAACGTCGAACAGTGCGTTCATAAACACTCTCATTGCCAAATGCCTGGTTAATTTTTCGGGCTGTTTTGGCAGCGCTTTGGTTCCATTTGAATTCGTAGAGCAAAATTGGCCGAAAATCGCTTAATGACATCATATAGTAATAGGCTGAAAAGAATAAAAAAATTAAAAGTAGAAAAAAATGAATAGCATCAATGTATAGAGTACAAAATTCTCCATCTATCAGTATATACCCCGACACAGTAGAATAAATATTTATTGAGATATGGAGCTACAAAAACACATGACATTAAAACGGACAAAACTTTTGAAACAACCTAATATTTACCTAACACGTGGTTCTTTACTTCTGGGGACATGAAAGACTAACTTTCCAGGCCCTGTAGTTAGGTGGGGCCGTGTGATTAGATATGGCCAATGAACCATATAGAAAATGACCTGTGTCACTTCTGGGATGAAGCAGAGAAGAGCAAGTGGGTGATCTCCATGTGCTCTCTTACCCCTGCTAGGGCAGCTACCAGCAATCTCTATAGTGGAGCCTCCAACAGTTGGGAATTTCTAAGTGACTGTTGGGAGTACAGACTCTCACCAACTTACAATGGACATGTAGCATGACTGAGAAGTAGACTATTGTGTTAAGCCAGTGGAGTTTTTAGGTAAATTTGTCAGCTAATCTACCACTAAAAGCATTCCTACAGTTATGGGATATTACCTCTTTCTTTTTTGAGACAGAACCTCACTGTTGCCCTAGGTAGAGTGCCTTGGCATCATAGCTAACAGCAACCTCAAACTCACTAGCTCAGGAGATCCTCTTGCCTCAGCTTCCTGAGTAGCTGGGACTGTCAGCACTTGCCACAACACCCAGCTAGTTTTTCTATTTTTAGTGAAGACAGGGTCTTGCTCTTGCTCAGGCTGGTCTGGAACTCCTGGACTTAAGTGATCCTCCTACCTGGACCTCTTAGAGTGCTAGGATTATAGGCGTGAGTCACTGTGACCAGACAGATATCTTTTTTTATAGAGTTGTATGAATCAGACTTTATAAATTCAATTCTTAGCTCTGTTATTGATTCACTTGTATGATTTTTGTCAAGTTACTGAATATTTTGTGCCTCGATTTCCTCATCTGTAGCTTTATAGTAACCTGCTTCCTCATAGGATCAATGTGAATATTGAAGACATTAATATGCAGGAAGCACTTAGAACAGAGCCTGGCAGGCGGCAAATGCTATGCAGTGTTTACTTTCAGAGATCACATATTTCAGAGTGTCAAGTGAAGTGTCTGGTTCTCATCAACAACTTATTGCTTTATTATCTTTATTGCTGTTTTAAGGATTAGATTAATCCTTGTAAAGTCTTCACACAGAGTGTACACTTAATATTATTTGCTGATTGTGATTTTGTACTTAATCCTGGATACATGCCCCTCATCTGTTAGTTATCATAGAGTGATACAAGCATTGCCCCCTAAGACTTCTTTCACAACATGAAAGGTGGTATGCGTTTCCAAGAAGGTTTCTGAATACAGTATAAAGAATACCTTGAAATAATAGCAAAACTTTAATTAAACAGGGAAAGCACTAATCAACAGTGGTGCTAGACATAAGTTTGAAGGCAAAGATAACCACAGAGAAGGTACACTAGTATAAGAAATTAGCCTTGGATAATGAATATTTGATTGTATTTGTAATTTAGAGCCCTTAAACATTATCTGCCCATGTTCTCCACTTTGCAGTTGAGAAAATTTAAGCCTAGAGGAGGAAAGGGGATGGCCTAGGACAGTGGTTCTCAACCTTCCTAATGTCGTGGCCCTTTAATACAGTTCCTGTGGGTTGCAACCCACAGGTTGAGAACTGCGGGCCTAGGATAACACAGTCAGTTAATGGCATAAGCAGAACTACATTTCAGGTTTCTTTCTTTCTTTCTTTTCTTTTTTTTTTTTTTTTTTTTTTTTTGAGGCAGAGTCTTAAGTTGTCACCCTGGGTAGAGTGCTGTGGCATCACAGCTCACAGCAACCTCAAGCTCTTGGGCTTAAGCAATTCTCTTGCCTCAGCCTCCCAAGTAGCTGGGACTACAGGCCCCCACCACAGTGCCCAGCTATTTTTTTTTATTGCAGTTGTCATTGTTGTTTTAGTTGGCCTGGGCCAGGTTTGAACCCACCAGCCTTGGTGTATGTGGCCGGCACCCTAACCACTGAGCTACAGGTGCCGCCAATAGTTCAGGTTTCTTGACTCCAAGTTCACTTCGTTTTGAAATGTGTCTGGATTTTGAATCTGTAAAACTATACAATGTTACCTTCCAGTACTTGGGTAAGAAAGCCATTGGCTTCTTATTTCAAAATTCTCAGCAGCTTAACATAAAGTCAAAGAGATGTGGTTTCAGAAGATCTAGAGGAATCCAGGTGAGCAGTGTAAGGTAGAAAAACATAGGTTTGATTTTTCACCATTTGTACCATTTGGAAATCAACACCAAGCAACAATAAAACCCTGTATTTGATGAGAAAATTAAAGAAAGTCTGCTTTTATGTTCTGTTTTTTCATTGACAGCTCATCATTCAGTTTTTTTGGTGCTGGTTTGCTCATGCCTCTGAATACATCAAATGTAGCTTGATTTTCTCTTTCCTTTGCTGCTTGTTCATTGGCTCTAAGACTGTCCTGTCCATTTCAAATTTTGGATGGGATCACCATGAACTTTGTTTCATAGCCAACTAGAGGAAGGCAGAAATGAAAGAGGCCTGCCAGTGTATTTCCTTCATGTAAGTTTCCTTGGTTGCAAACACAGGAGCAGAGTTTCTATTGGGCATCTGATCTCTCCATTTTGAATTTTGCTGAGGGAGGTGGTTGAACTCTTTGAGGAAGTCTTAGTTTTCTGTGTCTCGGGAAATTACTGATAACATCAGGAGCCAGAAGGAGGTGAATAAAATGGAAAAGAAAATTCATAAGAATCATGCCAAGATTTAGATTTCCATCCCCACCCAATTCTTCACCAGCTCTTCTTTTAGCTACTACTTGCTTCCAGGAAGCAAAAAACAATAGGCTACTGATTGGACTTGGGTCTGAACTTCAGGAAATTAAAGATGAGGGAAGTAAAACATAGTGACATTTAGAATCAAAGTCCATATGCTTCCATTAGGAGGCATATTCTGTGTTATACTTTAGAAAGTGAGTCACTCTTGTTCTGGAGTCAAACTTGGAACCCCATTCTTTCAGTAATTATTCTCTTATTCAAAGTTTCTTGCTGGCCATTTTAGAGTTAATCCCTTACAGGGAACTACAAAGGTCTTATGGTGAAGAAAAGGAAAGCATGGTCATTATATCTAGACTTGGTTTATGTCATGAGAACCAGAAAAACCTGAGCTTTTGGGATAAAAAAAAAAGAGCCACTGGGCGGCTGGACTTCATGGTAGGGAACATAGTATAAAGACTCACTGTTCTTTTCTGACTGCCTCCAGAAGAATTTAAGTTAAATGTCTACTCTGGTTAGTTTACCAGAGTAGGTACCATATGATTTAGAAAAGTCTACTCATTTATCTGAATTTGTCTCAACACATAAAAATTGTCACTTGTAAATCATGTTTATCTTTCTTTGAAAGCCATTTTCCTTATCCTTTTCTCTAGCACTCATTCCTTCAGTCAATGAATTTGGGCTGAAAGTTGACTATGTGCCAGATAGAATACCAGCACCACTGGGATAATGGTGACTAAGACAAGGTTTTGCTTATTTTTTGCTGTACAATAAACCATCCTCAAACTTAGTAGCACAATGTAACAACTATTTTACTTTATCTCATAATTCAGGAATTCAGGCAGGGGTCATTTAGATTATTCTTTTAATCAATACATATCACTCAGGTGGTATTCAGCTGGCTGAGGGTCTAGTCCAAAGGGACCCCACAGTTTCACTCAGATGTCTAGTGTCTTGGCAAGGATGGCTGCAAGGCTAGGCTCAGCTGACCCTGTCAACTAGAGCATCTGCATTTGTCCTCACCAGCATGGCGGCCTCAGAGCAATTGGACTTCTTGTGTGGCAGTTCAGGGCTCCAAAAACCCTGAGCTTTTGTATTCTAGTAGCCCAGGCCAGGAAAATACCTTGTCTTTTTTTTTTTTTTGCAGTTTTTGGCCGGGGCTATGTTTGAACTGACCACCTTCAGTATATGGGGCCGGCCACAGGTGTCACCCAAAATACCTTGTCTTTTTATGACCCAACCTTTGAAGTCCCAGAATGTCACTTCCACTGCAATCTTCTAGGCAAGAAAGTCTCTGATAACCTACCCAGATTCAAGGGGAGGGAGATCTCACCTCTCAGTGAAAGAAATAGCAGGGACTTGGCAGACATAATTAGCATATGACAGCCAGCCACAGCTGCTATATTGGCCCACTGGGGCAAGAAATAGACTGGCCAACAAATAATCCAGAGGCCTTGGTCACCTTGAAAAAGTGGCTGGAAATCCTGTTGAGCAGTATAATGAATACCTTTTCATGATTGAGGCACTGAGAGTCTGGGATCATTCTCTTGTGCTCTCCTGGTGAGTTCCTGTGTCAACCTCCCATCTCCTGCTCAGCATTCCAAGTCACACAAGAAAACAACCAACACTGCTGACATATAGACGTGCACAGTGTTCCTTCTTACATCCTATAAGCTCCCTCCATCATTCTAATTTGTTAAAATTGAATTGTTTGATTGACTGAAAGGTTGCTAGGTGATTACTAATTATTTAAGCTAGTTCAGAGCTAGTAATTGGCATTGCTGTTCAATCTACTAGGACTCTTCTTTACTTTCCTGCTCATTCTTTAAATCCAGTAGGGGGTGGGGGAAATCTTTCTGGAAAAGTTTTTTTGATCACCCACATCCCAGTTGCATTTATTAATAGTTGCCTTCCTCTGGACTCCCTTAATCTCCTTTCTCCCCATTTATCTCCAGCATTTCTACACTTTTCATATTTTATCATAATCCTGTATTTAATTGACTTACCAACTGCCTCTCCCAAGAGATGTATTGTTGATCCAATAGAGATGTCTGCAATGGGAATGTCAGATGTATGTCAGGGTTTTACTGAGGGGGCTACAGATACTGGGGTGATTCTTACCTATACAATTGCTCCCTACACACATGGATCTCCAATCTGGTAGTGAAAGCAGATAATGGAAGAATAATACATTGAGTGCTCAAAAAGTGCTTAACTCTGATTCACACAGCCAATGATAGAGCGTATGCCATCTTCTCTGTTGTTTCCATGGTGTGTGCGATATAATAGCACCTCAGTAAATGTTTATTACATGCATGAGTGAATGGTAATGGTACTTTAATTAAATATGTGGGTGAAGGTATGTCAGAAAAGTGTCATTTCTCTTATTGTTAGAGCTCCCTTACAATTTAACCAGGCTGGGCCATGATGCTTTCTGTTAAGAAACAATGGAGACAGAGTCAGCATCTGGGCTCAGGTGATCCTTTTTGCTGCCATCCAGAATATACTAGCCTTTTATCATCCCTGGGTCTGTCTGATGTCTAGGGGCTAAAAGGTAGTGGCTCTCACAACCAACTTCAATCTTCTCTATTGTTAACCGTTGACTTTAGTTGATGAACCTATTGATAGATGAATCTCAGTTTCCATTGCCTGCCTTGTCCTATCCTTTAGAATAATTTGTGGGAGCACTTGATTTGGGTCCTGTGAGCTAGACCTATCCTAAGCAGGCACACCTTACACTCTACCATGTTCTGATGGATTTAATTGGCAGATATTAATACATTGATCCTTCCTGGTAGGCTCTCCTTCCACTATTGGCTTTGGTTAAATATGATTTCTAGATCCCAAATTCTTAGAATAATAAAAAAGCATGATCTTTGAAATAAGATGCAATGGGCACTGAGTCTCTTCTACTTGCTAACATTATCCCTCTGAGCCTAATCTTCTTATCTATAAAAATATGGATAATGATCAAGACCTTGTAGTTGTTTTAAGTGTACTGCTTACCATGTAATTGCTAAGAAAATGGTATTTTACTCATATTCCATCACAGTGTATTGACGTTTGTATTTAAAGAAGGCATTATTGACTCCTTTATCTCCCGTACATCGTTTACTTCAGAGAACTTTCCTAGATGGGGATGGTGGTTTGTTTCCACAGCAGACCTTGACCACATCATTATCAGAACTTCTGAACTCTGGTCATATGGCTACCTGGTTCCCTCACTTGGAGAATCCAGGCCCCATGACCTCTAACATAATGTCTTCTTTACTGTAGCTGCAATCCTGCCTTCCCTTTCCAACTCTGGCTCGGTCCCAGGATAGAAGGAAAATGCAAAGGACAGAGGCAATATTTCAGTGACAAGACTTTTAGCATAATCCATAGCTTCACTGTCCTGAGAAGTTGTATGAAGGCACTTTTGCACACACTCTTCCAATCCTACCCCCATCTGCCACTCTCATCCCTGGTTCTTTGATCTAAGAGGTTAGGGCAGTATATTTGGGTGTCATATGGGATGACAATATCTCTCTTTGATCTCCCAGGGAACTTAGGCATTCATTGTCTGTGCATTGCTTTAATTTATATAATTATGTCCTTCTGTCTGTGCATTTCATGTATGACTGAAGTATGCCAGTCATAAATCACTCCAGATAAGACTAAGCTTTTTGATGGCAGGGCTATGAATGAATAGCTCAGTGCCTGGTCATAGCCTGAGAATTGCTGATTTAGAGAGCAGAACTATAAAGGAAGTCAATGAAGAAAACCAAGGAGAAGTTAGAGAAGCAGGAGAAAAAACAGCAAAACAGAGTGGTAGAAAATTCAGGTGAGGAGCTTTTAGGAGAGGTGGTCAATAGGATGCATGGCAATTTGGACGGCTTTGGGTACATTTCATGCAGAAGGTAGAACCTGGAACTCTGTATTTTAACAAGCATCATAGGCAATTGTGATGCTGGTGGTCCCCAAATAAACAGTGAAATCTCCTGCTAGTATAGTAGCATTAGTAATTTGGATTGATAGTTTGACAGTCCAACCACACGTTCATGGTCAGCTAAATTTCCAGGTCATAAAAAGAGTTGGAAGGGCCCTTAGAGGGATGATCTACCAATGCTACTCAATGGGGACACTATTAGAATTTCGGGTGGGACATTCTTTGTCATAGGGGACTGATATACCTGTGAAATGTCAGACATGTAGCCATCAATTAGATTCCAACAGCACCCCCTTAGTCATTATAATGATCAACAAAACCCTCACCCTGTATGTTTCCTTATGCCTCCTAAGCGGGCAATACCATCACCACTGAGAACCACTGCCAGTGTAACCTTCATTCTGTGTGGGAGGGACTGGCTCCCAGAGCAGGGGAAGAGGTTCTTCAAAGTTTCACAGTGAGCAACTTTTTTAATAAATGTACTCTAAAGTCAAATATCCTTCATCTTATATTTCTGTAACCACATTTAGAAACCTAAATTCAGGCTTGGCTCTCAGTTGGATGGTCAGTTTTATTGGAAGGGACAGAGACCACCTTACTAACTCCCCACTGATTCTGACAGCATCAAGCACGGTGTTGGCTACACAACAAGCACCTTCCAGATGTTTATAAAACTTTCTGTGGGGCTCACTGAAGATGAACAGTATCACAATACTGCCTAAGCCATAGGCCTTCTTTGAGGAGAGACTGAACTGTTTGCTTAGACTCCACTTTGAAGAGAAACATTAATCATTAGCATATCCTTGGTATATCAAGAGCATTCATCTGAACTCTGAGCCCCCCTAGAGTGAATGTGCCAAAATTCACAGGCTTTTGTCATCTATTCAGGGAAAGGTAGAGAAATGTACACTTTTTGAACCTTCAGTGACAGATATTGATGTATGGACTAATGTCCTCAGAGAGAGGCTGCTGATGCTTTTGCTTAGTGTACTATCCCTTCTGTCCTGTTCAGTGCTGTCAAGAGTAACATGGAGAGACCACTGATGGCCTGTGAGGAAATTCATAGCTGAGAGGGATCTGGGAAGCTAGTGAAGGCAACAGCTCACAAAGTCATTGGCTTTCAGACAGTAAAGAGGATGAAATGTAACAGGAAGAGCTTTCAATCCACAATGAACCATACCAGGATGACCTGATTCAACATTAGCAGGTGGGGAAAAGCCTTAAGGGTTTCAATTCATGGAAAGACCAGAAGTATCTAGCAGATTCATATTGCTGCTCCAAAAGACTTATATGACCTCAAACCACTTTATTGAAGTCTAGCGCTAGGGTCAACTGTATAGAAAGAGTAAATATTTAGAACCTTTATAGCTGGTTGAACAGAGTAAAATTCCTGGACTTGCATTTTACATGTCTTGTTTTTATAATAGTTTACTTTATTGTATTTATTAACATACCAGTGTATGATGGGACTGATAATTAACAAATGCATTCTTCACCACAGATAATTTGAGATGCATTTTTCTGCCATGATCTGAAATTTCATAGTAAAGAAAGATCCTTTCTGAGTGCCCAAAGATTTGGCACATATGAAACGTTCTTGTATTTTATTTTAAAGTTTGCATTAAAATTTTCAAATGTTGTAATAAAAACAAAGATTGAGCATCCCTTTTCTTTTGGAGTCTAGGAGATTTTTTTTCCCATTGTATGGAATGTTTTATTGTATGAAACTTATAGATTCGGGAAGAGGACAAAGATCCGGTCTACTTGTACTTTGAAAGTATGATGACTTGTACCTGAGTTCAAGTATATGAACAAAAAAAAGAGGAACAGAGACAACCCTCCTCCTCCCCATCCCCACCTCCATCATTTCAGCAGCAGAGCTCATGTCATTCTAGTCCTCAGAACTGCACTGTAAAGGTGAATTACTTGTATAATTTCTTTTTAACATCCAGTTTCCATTCTTGGTATTAGAATTTCTATTATGGGCAGGAGGCAGAGGTCCATATCTGCATACACCTGTTCTATTTACTTCTTGTATTCACATCATACCTTACAAGGCCCCTAAGACAAATAAGAGTCTGTTCAGAAAGTTACCAAGATATGAAAGGCTTTGTAACCTAGTTATATAGGAAACAGTGGAAATAAGTGGAGATAAATCACTCAAGTAAGAGAAGGGTCTGAGGATTACTATGGCAGCATGCAAAAACTTGAAGTATTGACATGTATGGCAAAGAGCAGCCTGGTTCTGTGTATGCCCTGAAAACAGAATCTGGACCAGTGGATTTAAATGTCTACAAGTCAGATTACTGGCTTCAACACAAGGGAAAACTTACTGACTTTATGCCATCCAGAACTGGGGTGGGCTTGTTCATTATTACATAGTGAGTTACCTTGTTACTACTTGAAGGAGTTCAAGTAGTGACTGGCTAATAGCTTGATAGGGAAACCATAGAGAGCATTCAAACATCTGATGAGATTGAACTTCATTACTTTTAAAGTCCTACTGAGGTCTGAACACAAGTTAATGAGTTTTGAATATTTTTTATTTTAATATTTAGTATTTTTTTATTTTTTCAAATTAATATGAGAGTACAAGTTTTAGGTTACATTGTTCTCACTTCCAGGGTAAAGTTCCATTTGTAGAAGAGCCCCTCACCCAGGGGGTGTGTTATACACCCTCACAATGTGCACATTAGGTGAGATCTGCCTCATGCCCTCCCTCCTTCTTCCAAATGTCCTCCCCTCTCCCCCACCCCCATGTCATTTTACCTCCAAACTGGACTATATTACTGTTTTATTGTTCTTGTGAACATGTAATTGTTTATATATTGATTTCATATTAGTATGGAGTAAATTAGATATTTATTTTTCTATTCTTGTGATACTTTACTAAGAAGAATGTATTTCAACTCCATCCAGGATGTAAAATGGATGTAAAAGATATAAAGTCTCCATCTTTTTAATGGCTGAATAATATTCCATGTTATACATATACCACAGTTTGTTGATCCATTCATGTCATAGCCCACCGCTGCCACCACTTGTCAGGGCCCAGGACTGGCCAGGTCTTGGGCCCAGCTTAACTAGGTTCTGGATGCGGACCCCTAAGTCACCTTGCTCAAGTCTGTTACTTGCATGAGGGCTATCTACTTTAGCTGGAGAGAGAGAGAGAGAGTAAAGTGTCTTAGAAAGATAGATCTTAGTCTTTAGCAGAGCTTTGTAATCTTCAGCAGAGGGACGCCGTGCTGGCGTGCAGGCAGGAGAGGAGTCAGAGTAAGCGAGTCCGTGATAGAATGCGCATGCTCCTGACTGTCTTCTCCTCCAGCTTAATAGAAGGCTAATCTCGTGCCTTTCAACGCCACAGGTGTAGAGACGGCCAATTCACCACTGCTCTCATCTCGCAAGCTCTCATGCTTGTTAGGAGACCTAATCCCTCTCCATGCCCTTTCCACCAAGGGGTTCCATTATTGAGCTATACAGGTATTTCTTACAACTCTCACTCCTCCTAGCCATAGGCTATATGGGCTGCTACACATTCGTTCATAGGTTGATGGGCAGTTAGGTTGCTTCCATGACTTGGCAATTATAAACTGAGTAGCAATAAACATTCTAGTGCAGGCTCAGCACCTGTGGCTCAAGCGGCTAAGGCACCAGCCACATACACCTGAGCTGGCGGGTTTGAATCCAGTCTGGGCCTGCGAAACAACAATGAAGGCTGCAACCAAAAAATAGCCAGGTGTTGTGGCAGGCACCTGTAGTCCCAGCTACTTGGGAGGTGGAGGCAGGAGAATCGCTTGAGCTCAGGAGTTGGAGGTTGCTGTGAGCTGTCATGCCATGGCACTCTATCCAGGGTGACAGCTTGAGGCTCTGTCTCAAAATAAATAAATAAATAAAATAAATAAATATAAAACATTCTAGTGCAAATGTCTTTATGGTAAAATGATTTTTGTTCTTCTGGGTAGATATCTGGTAAAGAGATTGCAAGGTCTAATTAAAGGTCTACTTTTTTTTTTAATTTATTTATTTTTATTGTTAAATCATAGCTGTGTACATTAGTGCAATCAAGGGGTACAATGTGCAGGTTTCATATACAATATGAAATATTCTCATCAAACTGTTCAACGTAGCCTTCATGGCATTCTCTTAGTTACTGTATGTAGGCATTTGTATTCTGCATTTAGTAAGTTTCGCCTGTACCCATTCTAAGATGCACCATAGATGTGGCCCTACTCATTACCCTTCCTCCACCAAAACCTCCCCCCTTCCTTACCCTTCCTTAGCCCTTTCCCCATAGTCTAGTGCTATAGCTGGGTTATAGCCTTCCTGTGAAAGCTATAATTTAGCTTCATAGTAGGGCTGAGTACATTGGATACTTTTTCTTCCATTCCTGAGATACTTTGCTAAGAAGAATATGTTCCAGCTTCATCCATGTAAACATGAAAGAGGTAAAGTCTTAATCTTTCTTTAAGGCTCCATAATATTCCATGGTATACATGTACCACAATTTGCTAGTCCACTCGTGGGTCAAGGGACACTTGGGCTTCTTCCATGACTTAGCAATTATGAATTGGGCTACAATAAACAATCTGGTACAGATGTCTTTGTTATATTGTGACTTTTGGTCTTCTGGGTATAAAACTATTAAAGGAATTATAGGATCAAATGGCAGGTCTATTTTTAGGTCTCTAAGTATTCTCCAAACATCCTTTCAGAAGGAACATATTAGTGTGCATTCCCACCAGCAGCGTAGAAGTGTGACCTTTTCTCCACATCCACACCAACATCTGTGGTTTGGGGATTTT
>CAUYPK010119056.1:0-69105 GCA_963574355.1 Loris lydekkerianus
TTGCCTCATCTCAACTTTTTTATTCAAACTATACTAGAGTGGTACATGTGAAACTTAGTAAATGTAGAATATAAATGTCTTAACACAATAACTAAGAAAATGCCAAGAAGGCTATGTTAACCAGTGTGATGAAAATGTGTCTAACGGTGTATAAAACTAGTGTATGGTGCCTCATGATCGCATTAATGTACACAGCTATGATTTAATAATAAAAAAGAAATAAAAAACAGACTATACTAGAGTGCATAGACAAAGCAGTAATAAACAAAAGTAGGTTGTAAAAATGAAGAAACAAAATTAGCATATTTTCCACTGATATGGTTGATTACATTAAAAACTAAGACTAAACCACATAAAAATTGTTAAGATTAACAAAGAAATGTTTTAGCAAACTTACTAGATAACCACATCAATTTAAAACTCAATTGGATTTTTTAAATAAAGGAACAAACATTAACTGCACGCAACAAAAAAGATACTGAAATGAAATAACAACTATTAGAAGATGCCTAATATTGTTTTTAAAAGTACAAAACATTTATAATAAAACGATTAACTTTATCAAAAGATACTAAAGAAGTTATGGAAGAAGATTCACTTTTGAGAAAATGTCAGTTCAACACAAATTGATTTTTTTCCTTCAATTGTAATTCCAATCAAAATAACATCAAGGTTTTCCAATAAGTTTAACAAGCCGATTCTAAAATGTGTGGAGACACAAAAGATCAAGAACAGATACAATAGTTCCAAGAAAGTAGAACCTGGCAAAAGGATTTGCACTACCAGATCTGAATGTGGACTATAAAGCTTTAATAAATAAAACAACGAGCTGGATGCAGTGGCTCACACCTGTGATACTAGCACTAAATAAAACAGATATTATCATAGGCATAGGCTAAAAGACCACTGGGATGGAATATGTAGGTTAGAAATGGCCTGTGCATACATGACACAATTGGAATTGCAGGTTAGCAAAGATAAATATGGCTTCCTATCTCATATCACATGCAAAAGTCAATTAGAGGAGGAGGATGCTGAGAAGATGGTAGAGTAATAAGCACCAGGAACCAGTCTCCCCACCTAGACAATAACTGCACTAGCAGAATATGTCTCATGGAACTATTAATATTTTGGAACTCTGGAGTACCCTTAACACCTGCAACTTCCAGACAATGTCTTAGACAGTAAACTGTGGTGAATTTTGGTTAATTTCATCTTTTAGCTCAGCAGAAGCTACCATCTCCCATCCCCAGTCCATGGCAGGGAGTTCATGAGATACAGGAGCAGCTTTATACAAAGCTAATGGGAGGCAGAACAGGCAACGAAGACCCTGCCCTTCAGATATTGGGTTCTGTGTTGTCATTTCTGATTGTTGCTTCTGATTATAAAGGTATAGACAGGGAGATGGGAGGCCACTGCTTCTGGAAACAAGATCCACACCCCCATACAGACATACAACTGCAAGTTCTTTTCCCTCCACATGAAGTGATTTCTATGGGATCAAAAGGTCTAGCACCCTTCTTTTCATTCTCCTTTCACCTCACTGTCTAGGAGTCAGATGTTAAAGACTGGGACATTCAAAAACAACTTCATTTATGGGGAATGCTAGAAAATTCACCACATATACTCAGGGAAATGTATTGCCTCAGAAAAGACCTAAGATGACCATGAATTTTCACCACAGGCTGATCCCCAATAGAGACAGCCTGCAAATCAAAAAAACAAACAAACAAACAAACAAACAAACAAAAAAACCCCAGCAAACCCTGGATCAGACTTACCATGTTATTATATTCAAATGTTCAGTTTACGATAACAAAAATGACTCCACAAGACATACAAAGAAATAAGATAGTATGACACATTCAAAGGACCAATAGAAACTGTCATGGAAAATACCAGATGTTGAACTGACCAAAGATTTTAAAACATCTCCTTAAGGATTTGCTCAAAGAACCAAAAGACATAGAGAGAACCAAAAAAAAAAAAAAAAAAAAAAAAAAAAAATGAAAAATGACACTATCAATATAGAGATAGAAAAGCTAAAAAAAAAAAAAAAGAGTAATACACTACTATTACACTCCAATACGAAGTAATATCATACAAAAACTGAAATGAAAAATTCCCTAGAGGGATTCAATGGCAGACTTAAGCAGAAAGAAGAAAGAATCGGTGAACTTGAAGAAAGAACAATTGATCTTGTTGACTCTGAGTAACAGAAAGGAAAGACTGAAAAAAGGAGCCTAAAGGTCCTGTCAGACATCAAGTAGACCAGAGGGCATATGAGAAGATGAACTAATACACGCCCAAGGGGGGGGGAAAAACAACACTCAATTTAATTCAAGTTTGGGGGAAAGGGGAACAGATAGGGGAAGTAGGTGTGCTCTTGCCTAATGGGTACAATGTAAGGGTATATAGCACACCTTCTGAGTGAAGGGCACAACTACAACAGGGACTTTACTGAACAAATGCAAACATTGTAACCTAATCATATGTACCCTCATGATAATCTGAATTTTAAAAAAAGAAATTCACTTTAGATATTCCATGCAAATAGTAATCAAAAGAGAACAGAGTGGCTCTGTTAATATCAGACAAAGTAAACTTTAAATCAAAAAAGGTCATAAGAAACAAAGAAGAAAATTATACAATAATAAAAGTTCAATACAGCAAAACGATATAATTATAATCATTTATGATACCTAATAACACATGATCAAAATATAGGAAGCAAAAAGAGAGAGAATTAAAGGAAGAAATAAACAGTTCTAAAAGAATAGAGATTTCAACACCATGTTCTCAATGAGAAATACAATAATCAGAAGATAAGTAAGAATACAGAGGATTTGAATAGCACAATAAATCCACTATACTGAAGATATATAATAGCACATTCTACCCAGCAACAAAATAATACACATTCCTCTCAAGTGTGGAACACATGGAACATTTTCCAGGATAGACCAAATGTTAGGCTAGTATTAGAAGGTCTAGCCAGGGCAATTAGGCAAGAAAAAAGAAAAAAAAACTCAATGAATTCTGAAAGACAGAGGTTATACTGTTATAATATCTTCTCCAGCCACTCCATCTTCTCCAGTTTTTTAGGATGAAACTAAAAATCAATAATACAAGGAAAAGTGAAAAATTCACAATTTTGTGAAAATTAAAAAACACTCCCTTAAACAACCAATGGATCAAGAAAGAAATCACATAGGAAATTAGAAAAATTTTAAAGACTAATGAAAACAGAAATACAACATACCCAAATTTAGGGGATATAGTGAAAGCAGTAGTAAGGAGAAAATTTATAACTAAAGGCTGTAAATACCTACATTAAAAAATAGAGAAGATTTTAAAACAACAACCTAGCTTCAAGACTTAAGAATCTAGAAAAAGAAGGACCTAATATGAGCTAAAGGAAAGAAATAATAAAGATTGGAGCAGAGATAAACAAAATACCGAATAGAAACCCAAATAAAAAATTAGTTTTTAAAAAATCAACAAAACTGACATTTATCTAGATTTACTTTAAAAAGAGATTACTAAAATCAGAAATGAAAAGGAAGATAGTACTACTGATTCTATAGAAATAAAAGGAATTATTAAAAAGTACTATGAACAATTGCACACCAACAAACTAACTTAGATGAAATGGAAAATTTCCTAGAACATATGAAGACTGAATAATGAAGAAATAGAAAATCTGAATGAATCTACATCTATAAATATTAAGGCAATTGAATCAGTTGTCAAAAATCTGCTGATAAAGAAAAGCCCTGGATTTGATGACTTCACTGATACATTCTACTAAATACTTAAAAAAATTATCCCCAATACTTCTCAAAGTTTTTACAAAAATTGAAGAGGAACTATTGTATAACTCATTTTATGAAGCCAACATTACCCTGATATAACACTATAAGACCAATATACCTTATAAAATTTGATACAAGAACATTCAACAAAGTACTCACAAACCAAATTCAGCAGTATATGAATAGGTATACACTATAATCAAGTGGAAGTTATTCCTGAAAGGCAAGCATGGTTCAGCTTATGAAAATCAATCCATGTAATATAGCACATAAGGCAAACGAAGGTAAAAATGCCTGATCAATCTCAATTGATGGAGAAAAAGTATTTAAGAAAATTCAACACCCTTTCATAACAAAAAACACTTAAACAAACTAGGCATAAAATGAAACTACCTGAATATAATTAAAGGCATATATTTAAAAATCCATATAAAATACCATATTTATAATGGAGAAAGACTGAAAGCTTTTCTTCTATTGAAAATAAGTCAAGGATGTCCACTATCACCACTTCTACTCAGCATAGTAGTGGGCATTCTAGCCATGGCAATTAGGCAAGAAAAGGAATTCAAATTGGAAAGGAAGAAGAAATAATACCTTTGTTCACAGATATAATCTTACATGCAGAAAACCCTAATGTTTACACACACACACAAACTGTTAGAACTAATAAATGGATTCTGCAAAGTAGCAGGATTCAAAGTCAACATACAAAAATCAGTTTCATCTCTATACACTAATAATAAACAATTTGAAAAGAAAATTAAGAAACCAATTCCATTTATAATAGCATCAAAGAGAATAAAATACACAGGAGTTAACCACATATGTGAAAGACTCATATAATAATAAAGACTAAAACACAGTGCTGATAGTACTTAAAGAAATTAAAGAAGGCATAGCAAATGGAAAACATCCCAAGTTCATATATTGGAAGACTTAATAATTTTAAGATATCAATACTATCAGCTTGGTACCTATAGCTCAAGCTGCTAAAGCGCCAGCCACCTACACCAGAACTGGTGAGTTCAAATCCATCCAGGGCCTGCCAAACAGCAATGACAACTCTAACCAAAAAATAGCCAGGCACTGTGGTGGTTGCCTGTAGTCCCAGCTACTTGGGAGGCCAAGGCAAGAGATCTGCTTAGGCCCAGGAGTTGGAGGTTGCTATGAGCTGTGATGCCACAGCACTCTATGCAGGACTGCAGCTTGAAGCTCTGTCTCAAAAAAAAAAAAAATTAATACCAGCCAAAGTGTTCTATAGATTCAATGTGAAAAATTCCAATGATAATTTTTGCATAAGTGGAAAAATCCATCTAAAAACATATAAACTGGGCGTTTATTATTATCCATCTAAAAACATATAAACTGGGCGTTGTGACAAGCGCTTGTGGTACCAGCTACTTTGGAGGCTGACACAAGAGAATTGCTTAGGCCCAAGAGTTTGAGGTTGCTGTGAGCTGTAACGCCACAGCACTTGGGTGACACAGTGAGACTCTGTCTCAAAGAAAGAAAAAAATTCATATAGAATTCTCAAGAGACCCTAACCAGCCAAACAATCTTGAATAAGAAAAACAAAGTCAGAAGATTAACACATCCTGATTTCAAAACTTACTATGAAGCTACAATAATGAAAACAGTGTGGTACATTCATAAAAATGGGCATAAAAAGACAAACAGAATAGAATGAAGAAGTCAAAAACAATCCTCCCTCCATCTACAGTCAAATGATTTTGGATAAGTTTGCCAAGACCATTTAATGATGAATGGCAGGCTCTTCAATAAATGGTGCTGGGAAAACTGGATATCCACATGCAAAATTAATTGAGTCAGACCCTTACTTAAGATCACATGCAAAAACTAATTCAAAATAAATCAAAAACCTAAATTGAAGAGATAAATCTGTAAAACTTAGAAGAAAATATAGAGTAAAAAAATCACAACATTGCATTTGGCTATGATTTATTAGCTATGATTTTACAATGTGTGTAACAAAAGAAAAAATAGACATATTGGACTTCATAAAAACGAAACACTTTGTGCATAAAAGCTATATATATGTATATAAGACATAATAAACAGAATAAAGGTGCAATAATAAATATAGTACATTTCCTTTATGGAGTGGGAGAAAATGTTTGTAAGTCATGTATCTGATAAGAGATTAATATCCAGGATATATTAAAGAACTTCTAAAACTCAACAACAAAAAACCCAAACAACTTGATTCAAAAATGAGCAAAGGACTTGATAAGCATTTCTCCAGATAAGATATGTGAATGGCCAATAAGTACATGAAAAGATACTCAAAGTTACTAATAATTAGGGAAATAAAAATCAAATCTGCAATGAGACACTACCTCACAACTCTTAGGATGGTTAACTATAAACACACAGACATACACAGAAACACACACTCAGAAAATAAGAACCATTGGCAAAGATGTGGAAAACCCTTGTGGACTGGAGGTAGGACTGTAAAATGGTATAGACTCTGTGCAAAACAGAATTGAAAGACAAAATTACTATCTGATCCATTAATTCTTCTTATGGGTATATTCCCCTAAATAATTAAAGCATCATTATTCACAATAGCTTAAACATGAAAGCAACCCACATGTCCATTGTCAGATGAATGGATAAACAGTCTATTGACAGATGAATGGATAAACAAAATGTAGTACTGTGAATACATACAAAGGAATATTATTCAGCCTAAAAAGGGGGGAAATTCTGATATATGTTACAATGTGGGTGAACATTGAGGACATCACCCTAACTGAAATTAGCCATCACAACAAGACAAATACTGTATCAGATACAAATACTGTATCATAGATACAGAAAGTAGAATAGTAGTTGTTGGGGACTGAAGAGAGGGAGATGGGGAGTTATTGTTCAAACTCAGTTCTGCAAGATAAAAAGAGTTCTGTAGATTGATGATGGTAACGGTTTTACAATGACATGAATACACTTAATATGACAGAACTGTAAACTTAAAAATGATTAAGATAGTAAATTTTGTCATGTACATTTTACTACCTTAATAATATGAAAATAAAATAATTACAAATAAAATGACTTAAACGTTAAGAGCAACTATATACTTTTAGAATAATTTATAAAAATATGTTTATGATCTTGGAATATGTAAAAAATTTTAAAAACAAATTACCAAAAGTACCAACCATACAAAAATTATCTTCATCAAAAGACACTATAGAGTGCTGTGTCACATCACAAACAGAAACAAGGTATTTACAGCACACAACCTATGAAAGATTAGTATCCAGAACACATAAAGAACTCCCAATAGTGAAATTAAAAGAAAAAAAAAAATCATGTGATCTGAACAAACATTTCACATAAGAGAATTGAACAGTGAAAATCCAAAAAGATATTCAAGTGAATTAATTATTAATAACAATTTTCAAATGAAAACCACAAGATTGGCAAAGACTAAGACAAAGTTAGAGAGACCTACGTGGATACAACCACTTTGGAAACTATTAATAACTTAACCTTACTAGAAATGTTAAACCAGAGCATATAGGGTCTGGAATTTCACTTTCATAGATATATATCTGGAGAATGTTCATGTCAAAATTATTTTTGAAGGGAAAAAAATACAGACCCAATGTAATGAATAAATGCACTGTGATATTTTCATATAATAGAATACTATACAGCAGTACAAATGAAGAAACTAGAACTTCATATATTAGCATTGTGGAATCACAGAACCTAATGCTGAATAAAAACAGGAAGTCAAAAAACGAAGACATTTTGATGTGGTATAAAACTGGGTAAATAATAAACAATACATTGCTTAAGGATATACTGAATAATACGATAAGCTTTAGGAAAAAACAAAGGAATGCATAACATCAAACCCTGGAGAGTGGTAACTTTTTGAGAAGTAAGAAGGAGAAAGTGATTGAGTGGGTGCCCAAGGAACTTCTTTCTTTTCAGCTACAAGGTGGAGATGTGTGTGATTGTGTGTGCTGGGAAGTGTTGCAAATAATACATTTCCCAGTCAAAGATCTTAGGATGCTAAGGTAACACATATTAAGGAATAAAGTATATATATTTTAATACTCTTAAAAAGCTCTTATATTTATAAATAATGGTTTTCTGTGATCAGAGCTAGCAATATATGTGGTACATCAACAAGAAGTAAAATTTTAAAAATTAAATTTCTTTGGGTATTTTAACAATTGTGTGCAAAGATGTCCTAAATTGCACAAATCAAATAATAATAGACTGTCCAGAATGTGTAACACAAAAAGAAAGGAAGGATTGACCACCTGCGCAAAAATAAAATATGCTCGTTTTAATTCCACTAATGTTTGCTATTACACTTGTCCTAAAAGAGGCACCAGATCATAGGCCAGCGACAGAGGTCTGGGTTTGTTTTGTATTTTTTGTTCTCAGCTGATGACTCTGGTACTCTTGGGTGAGGTATTAAGAATCTCATTTCTAAGAGAAAGAAAGAAGGACCCTACAAAAAAGAAACAAATATGATTAGAAGACAAGAGGGTCTGATTTATGAAGGAAGATGAAAGGATGACAGAGGAAAGCATGATAACAGTCTACAAATATTTGAAAAGCATATGCCAAGAAGGGAGGATTTGATATTTATCTCAGCCCAAAGTTGTTCGACTGGCCATGAATGGTTGAAGTTAAGGGGAAGAAAACTCTGGCTATCAAGAAAACTTCCTGGTTGAAATGCATGAAATCAAGGGATCCATTCTCTATGAAATAACTAGCTCCTTCAAATCTGGTCCACACTAGAAGATTTACAGAAAAAGAAAGCTTTCTTTGATCAAGGCAAAGAATTAGATTTAGGCTTTGTTCATTTGTTTTATTCCTGTGCTTTAAAAGATTCTGAGACAATCTCTGGGACATTTCTGACATTTCAACCACTAACTACATTTATGAATAATGAATTTAAAACAATCAAATTATTATTCAGTGGTAATGGCTCTTACGTCCTCTCATTATAATTTAGCTTTGCTTTTGTTGTTGTTAGCTTGTATTGTTTTTCTATTTTCAACTATTTAAAACTTGGGCAGCGCCTGTATCTCAAAGGAGTAGGGCGCTGGTCCCGTATACCGGAGGTGGTGGGTTCAAACCCAGCCACGGCCAAAAAAAATTATATAGACAAAAAATAAGGAACACCCATGTACTTACCATCCTCATTAAGATGTGACATATTTTAAATATTAAAAGCAGGCTTTGTATCCCTGCCTAATCTCATTTCCTTTCTGTCACAAAAAACAATGTATGTGCTAGATTTGGTTTACGTCATTCCTGTTCTAACCTGTAAAAGTTTGCCTTGCTGTAAATATTCCTAAATAATCTATATTATTGTTTTAAAACTGGTACCAGACAGTATGTATTCTTGCATACTCAATGTTCTTCTTTTTTTCACTAAACTTTACATTTGGAAAAACTTTAAGTTTATTCTAATAGCTGCAGTTCACACATTTCCAAGGCAGTATACTACTTTATTTATTTATTTTCTTTATTTTGTTTTTTGCAGTTTTGGGACAGGACCAGGTTTGAATCCGCCACCTTGGGTATATGGGGCCAGCACCCTACGCCTTTGAGCCACAGGCACCGCCCACAGTATAGTATTTTATTATAAAAATATATAAAGTTTATTTTCCCATTATATCATAATAAGCATTTAGATTATTTCCCAGTATTCTGCAACTATGAATGGTGCTGCCATGAATATCTGCAGATATGCCTCCTTCTGCCCAGGGTGGAGGCTTTTCTAGGGAAGCTGTCCTTCCACTGTTTGTGAGAGCTCCTTTGTTCCACATTCTTGCCAGTAATATATCTTTAGATTTTTTAATTACTGTGAATGTAGTAATTTTGAAATAATTACTCGTAAAGGTTTTACTTTTCATTTCCTGATTAACATTTAGATTGAGCACTTTGTATTGGCAGGGATGATATTCGAGATACGTAATGGCTATGTTATAGACTCTGTTAAATCAGAACTTGCACAAAGAATACCAGCATTGTTTATTGTCATTCTTTTTTTGTACCTTGTATGAATTGCCTGTTGACATACATTGCTATATTTCCGTTGAGTTGTCTTTTCATTCCTGAGCTGAGATCTTTACATATTATAGAATAGTGTTCTACTATTTCTTTCTGTGACAATGAAAATGTTCTATATATTGACTGTTCAATACAGTAGCTACTGCCACATATGGCTTTTAAGCACTTGAAATGTAGATGCTGTGACTGAGAAACTGAATTATTTATTTAATTAATAGCCATGTGTAACTAGTGGCCACCATATTGCACAATACAGTTTTAGATACTAACTTTCTTTCATTTATACAGATGCTCCTTAACTTACGGTGGGGTTTCGTCCCAGTAAACTTATTGTAGGTTGAAAAGATTCTAAGTCAAAAAATGCATTTAATAAAACTATAATAATGTGTTGAATATCTCTTGTAATTTATTGAATACCGAAAGTGAAAAACTGAATGAGCCATGGGTACTCGAAGTTCAGTTTCTGCTGAATGTCTATCACTTTTGTGCCACCATAGAGTTGAAAAATCATTAAACTTAACCATCCTAAGTCAGGGGCCATCTCTTCATAATTTATAAATATCCAGTTTCTTTTACATATTTGAGGCCATATATACATATATTTCCTTCTATATCTGGGTCTTTTCAGACTTAACATTTCTCCATGTCATTAAAAGAGCCTTTAATAACTGAAACTGTATTCACTCCTATAAAAGTATATAAACTATGTAGTCATTTATTATTAGTCATAATATGTCGGTTAAGTTATACATAGTTTTTCACTATAGTCAATAACAATTTTGTGCATAATTTTTGTTCACATTTTCTGTTTTTTATAAGATTTATACAAAAGTAGAATTAGTAGGACATTGTTAATACAAATCATGGAGCTGTTTTCCAGAAGGTTCATTCTGCCTTCACCAGCAGAATATGAAAGAGCCTATCTCACCATACCTTCATCAGCTTCAGAATGTTTTAATATCTGCTAACTTTATAATGTAAAATGTTATCTTAATTTTTATTATATTAGCCTTTTTTCCATATGAGAATAACCTACAAATATTTTTTACTCTTTATTGTGATCTCCATATTTTTCTCATACATTTTAGGATTTTTTTCAGGTAGTAGAGATATTATTTCATTGCTATATGTGCTGAAGATATTATCCCGTTTTTCCTCTGACTTCCAATTTTGTATCTAAAGCTTTTGATATGAAGTTTCTAATAGTCTGTGCTTTTCTTTTTCCTTTGAAATTTTGTACATTGTTTTCATGCTTAGAAAATGAATTACCCCATCCAGAAACGAGGAAGGTACATATATATCCTCCTAAATATCTTTTTATATTTAACTGTTCATATGAAATTCATATAAGATATAAGGTGAGAAAACTTTTTTTCAAAATAGTTCATTTTTTTAATGCCCAAAGAATTTTACTTATTTGCTTAGTACTCTGCCTTCCTCCAGAAAAAAACTTAAGACAACTCATTGAAAACATTTTTTTCTTTCTTAATGGGTTGTAATGTCTCCCTGATAATACAGGAAATCCTTATAAACTAGGGTCTTTTTCAGGTACCTAATCCTTGTTTCATCTACAACTGAGACGGTGTCATTGTGTCATGATATTTTGACATCTGCCAGACAATTGCTCTTGGCTCTCCTTGTTCACATTTCCAACTGGTCCTTCTTGTATATTCTTCTGGATTAAGCTTATAAACATTTAGATCATTTCCAAAAATTAATAACTCATTCAAATTTTATTACAATATAATATGTCTAACTTAAATTAGGAAGAATTGGCATATTTACAATATTTAGCATACCTATCCTGGCATATGGTGTGTCTTCGCATTTAAAATTTTCTTTTACACCTGTATTTTTTTCCAAACACTTAGTCTATTAGTATTCTTACCTTATTATGACTCTTCCTGAATTTTGTTTTTTGTTTGTTTTTGTTTTGGGGTTTTTTTTGTAGAGACAGAGTCTAACTTTGTCACCCTGGGTAGAGTGCTGTGGCATCACACAGCTCACAGCAACCTCCAACTCCTGGGCTTAGGCAATTCTCTTGCCTCAGCCTCCCAAGTAGCTGGGACTACAGGCGCCTGCCACAACGCGTGGCTATTGTTTTGTTGCAGTTTGGCCGGTGCTGGGTTCGAACCCGCCACCCAAGGTATATGGAGCCAGTGCCCTACATACTGAGCCACAGGCTCTTCCTTCTTCCTGAATATTTGGTATGTCTGCTGGTCCCACCATTTGAATTTTACAATTTTCTGCCTTTCTTGTCTTCCACAAAGACTGTTCCCACCTCCCGCAATAGAAGATCTATAAGAAAATTAAGTTGTACAGGACGTGACTTGAGCAACCATTTTCTCAACTCTTTCAAGGGTTGCACCTAGCTAGTACCATTCTCCACGCATACAAGAGTTGTTCCTTCCATACAATGAGTACCTAGGGGCCCTAGGGACACAAGTTCTCTGGGAATCCTGACTGAGAATAGATGAAGATTTCTTTAAGCCCTTCAAACTCCTACTTTCCTGCCTTGATTTTCACTCACAGAAAATGGCCTAAACTACAATCCCTGGAGAGAAATCCCCAAACCACAAGATAGAAGCTCCCTAAACTTCCTGCCACTTAGTCTACAAACCTACTTGAAACTGAATTTACTCTTTCCTCTCACTGGCTTTAATGGAAGAAGTGCTCCTTCCCTCCAGAACCAATTTCTTCCTTTCAAAGCTCTTCCCTCCCAGCTCCTCACGTGCCTTGTGCTCTCAGCTTTCACCACTTTTATACCTGCAGTCTCTGCTCTTTACTGAATCCATTTTATCAACATCAGAACATTAGTCTAATCACCCTTCAGAATTAAACACCAGCCCTTTTTGGAGTACGGCCCTCAGCTGGACTACATTTCCTACCTTCAGTGCCACTTCCCACTCATTTCACAAACCAATCAACCCCCAGCTCACCACTAAATATGTTCTGTCTGAAATCATGAATTATCTCCACTTAACTAATCGCATAGATCCTTTGCCCTCCTTATCTTGATGACCTTCATCAACATTTGTATGACCACTGGCTCCTACCATTTAAATTTTACAATTTTTAGCAGTGAGGGTAGTGAGCGTTCCCTCCTGCTGGACGTTTTTGTTTTTTTCCTTGGCTTCTGTGACACTGTGTTCTTCTCTTTTTGCCTCTCTGGATTTTCCTCTTCCTCTTTCCCACTTTTCACAACTCTTTCCTGGTAACCTCTTCTCTTCTCACTAGCTTTTCCCCAGTCTTTTGTGTCCATCTTACTGCGGTTTCAATCGCCGTCAAACTCAGTCTCCAAGACCTCTTTTCCAGTCGCATGTATCCAACTGCCCCCTTCGCATGTGCAGGGATGTGTTACAAACGCGTCGAAAATGCCAGGTCCCAAACCAAACTAATCACCTCCTACTCCTCTACCTGCTTCTCCTCTGACATTTCTTCACTGAAACCAGTTACCTCTCTTCATCCCTAGGTTAATTATTCTAGTCCAAATTTTCTTTTCCCAGACTACCTGTATAGCCTCTAAGGATGTCCTGGCTTCCTTTCTTACATTCTAACTGACTCTCTACATCATGACCAGGACCAGTTTTATAAGACAGAAGTCTGGCGACATAACTTCCCTTCAGAGTTGCCATTCCAGAATTCTTAACCTAATAAGGTCATGCACAATCCCGCCCTTACCTGTTATATAGGTCTACTGCTTCTCTCATGCTAAAACTATGCCAAGTTCCTTTTATTTCTGTTTTTCTTTTTTTGCAGTTTTGGCCGGGGCTGGACTTGAACTTGCCACCCTCAGGATATGGGGCCAGTGCCCTACTCCTTGAGCCTCAGGTGCTGCCCAAGTTCCTTTTATTTCTTTTTACAACATGATGCCCCTCTTGCTTCCCTTCACCCACGGCAGTGTTAATATCTGGCCATGTCAGAGACATTTCAGTTCTCACAACAAAGGAGAGGGTGTGCTTCTGAAATCTGACGGGGGTATGCTTCTGAAATCTGATGGGTAGAAGCTAAGGAGATAGTGATCCTACCAAGCTTCCTACAAACAC
Organism: Loris lydekkerianus; assembly: GCA_963574355.1. NCBI lineage: Eukaryota > Metazoa > Chordata > Mammalia > Primates > Lorisidae > Loris > Loris lydekkerianus. The sequence continues at coordinate 13,937 of CAUYPK010119056.1, forward strand.
AGGACATTTCCAACAAACAGAATTATCTGGTCCCAAACTTCCATGGAACCGAGGCTGAGAAACCTGCCTATGCCATTTCCTCTGTCGGGATCATTCACATTCTCCCTCCTCCTCCTCCAAACTCCCACTTATTCTCAGTTCTTTCCTTAACATCACCTCCTGTGGAGAATATCTTTAACCCCTGAACTCAGTCATCCTCCAGTGACGCTCCTTATAATTCCTTGTTCTACATATGTTTTCCTGGTGTACTGAAAAGCCCTGTGAGGGCAGGACCAAATGTGCCCATTGGCTACTTTATCCCCTAGGATGTGTAATACCATGGTCTGCTCATTAATATTTTGAATGTGGGTTTTAAAAAACAGAACCTCCCTCTGACATTTTAAAAAAGCAAATACATCTCTCACCCTCATTTTTCTTGGTTGTAAATTAGCACGTTAACTCCTATTCTTCCTACATTGCAGTTATTAATGTTCAGAAGACCTGAAGTATATGTATGTCTGCACAGAAAGTCTCATGTCCTGAGCGAATGTCCTGAATGCAGTTATTAATGTTCAGAAGACCTGAAGTATATGTATGTCCTGCACAGAAAGTCTCATGTCCTGATGACTGGTCACCCTGAAAACAAACTATTTTTACATTTCAACTTTGTTATGAAAATTTTTATTATTATTTTTAAAGCATTTAGAGTAGTTCTAAGTTTTTAGAAAGCCCTCATTTATATCAATTTTTATAATTCTTAGAATAACGATACACTATTATTACTTCAGATAGATATCTGTAGAAAATTCATAGGCTACATGGCCTAACTAGAATATTTTATTTTAATTTTATTAATAAAATCTAGAACTAAGTTTGTAGTGTACTCTTCTAAGGAGAAAAAAGTAAATTTGGGAAACACTTTTATTCCTTAAAGCAAGGCTTGCTGCACTCATGACACATCCACTGATGGCTTGCTAGTCCTAAGGCCTCATCAAACTAATAGAGCAACTAAGAGAAATGACTGGAATTCTCTATTGACATAAACTTTAGTCAACCGAAGTGTATTTGTAAGTCAATATTTTTGCAGTTTCACAATTGTTTACCTAATAAAGAGCTATTATTTCATTGATAAAAATGAACACTCTGGAGGATTTTCATTATGTAATTAGCCATTAACTGTATTAAAAGCACTGGTGGAAAGAAATAGTCATTCAGAAGTTGGGGGCTTTGTATTATTTAAGATAACATGCTTGCATCATTTCACCAAACTAATGGAGTTACATTTTACCCTAAGTCCAGAATTACCCCCTGCACATTGTCATGTGTCCTTCTTTCTGTGGCACCTTTTAAATGATTAGTTAACTTGAGGATAATGAAGGCCTTATCATGTGCCTAATTCGCCATGCCATCCCTAATGGTAGTTTAACTCATTTAGATAAGGTCAGTTTGCTGACCTGTTCTTTTAGGAGGGGGTGGAGAGGAAGCCTAGGGTGAAAGATTGTGTGTATTGTGTGTGTGCACGCGCGTGTGTGTGTGTGTGTGTGTACAAAGTAGCAAAGTGAGCCATTGTGTAGCATAGCATTTGGGCTTTTTGATAACTACGTAATGTTTTGTCTAAATGGCTATAGTCCAAATGCCAAGTCTTTCCATATCTTAAGCTTTTTGTTTATACAGCAGAACCTCCATAGTTGACCACCTCAAGGACCTACTTTTCATAGACCAGACATGACTACTTGTATGTATCAGTACAAAAGGCCTAGTTTGTTAGGTTGACCACCTCCATAGGTTGACCAATTTGTTACAGTCCCTCGGATGATCAACTTACAGAGGTTCTATTGCATTTATGTAGAAACTTTTAGACAAATGATAGTCCTTTTTTTTTTTTTCTTTTTGCAATCTCCTAGGTACATGATATTTGGTAAGAATAACTAAAAATTTACCTCTCCTAGGTTAACTGGAAGTTTTTTGGTAAAGACTCAGTTGTTAGCCCAAATATAATTGAGCTGTATCTAAAGTCCTCAGTTATTCAAGGGGTTCCTAATAAATAACATTTATTTCTATATATGCCGACAAAGAAGATTAATACATATTGCTCATCTTGTAAGACATAGCAGATATAAAATAGAGATGAAAATAATTCTTACCTCATTCTTCAGTTTGCTTCCGGAAAACCTTTAAAAAAATCAGTACATTTCCCATTAGTTAAAAAAATATAGTTACAATATTCATGGATATGCAGAGGACCCCCCCAAAATAGAAACTTGATACCATAATCAGCAAAATAAACTGTAGAAATGTGTTTGTTTTTTCAAAGGAACTCAAGCATCTTTCTCAACTTACTAAAAAAAATAAGTCCTTTAGGGCAGCACCTATGGCTCAGTGGGTAGGGTATCAGCCCCATATTCTGAGGATGGTGGGTTCGAACCCAACCTTGGCCAAGCTGCAGCAACAACAAAAAAAAGCCAGGCCTTATGGCAGGTGCCTGTAGTGGGGGCTACTCAGGAGGCTGAAGCAAGAGAATCACCTAAGCCCAGGAATTGGAGGTTGCTGTGAGCTGTGACGCCACAGCACTCTACCAAGGGTAATAAAGTGATACACTGTCTTTAAAACAAACAAACAAAAAAATCCTTTAAGGAAAAGTAAAATGAGGTATATTTAGGAAAGTAAGGTGAGATTTGAGGCCAGCAAAGAACACTTGATATTAAACAGTTCTGTGTGTTCCAGCCTGTATTTACACTCTATAGTGGGTAATAGATAATAAGTAGCCATTATATTCCTTTGAAGATCTGAATTTACCTTAGTGTGACTTGGGGGACTATAGTTTTCCACAAGACACTTTATTTTTAAAAACAATTTATTGTTCAGCTAAGGGCAGTTATCGGTAAATAATAACATAAAGCAATCTCAGGTGTCGATTTAATTATTCAGAATTTCAGTTTAAAAAAAAATTATATATTACCACTGGTTTCATTTGACATCACTTTACTTAGTAACAACCTTCTCCTGATATTAATTATTACAGGAGCTTAATTTCTTAATTAATTAATTACAGCAGCTTAAAGAAATGTGCTTTTTACTTTCACCTATTTTTTTTTTTTTTTATTAAATCTTAGCTGTGTACATTGATATGGTCATGGAGCATCATCACCTATGTTTTTCTTTTCATAGAGACTCAAACAGGTCAGTAGATTCATCTTACAAGGGATATTCTTATAAGGGATATCAAAGTACTTGGTAAGGTACTAGTCAAGCACATAGATCTTTAAAACAGATTGTCTCTTAGAAAAAAATTGCATTTACTTTTCCCACCTTCATTTTATTGTATCCAGCCTAAAAATCAGCCTTGTGTATAAATATAAATTCCAAGGAAATCCTGCTTCCTTGATTGCTCCTCTTTATCTTTCTAGGACACCTATTTACCACCAATTTCTCATTCATTATTACAAATTATGTAATTTGCCCAGTCTTCTAAACTATATAAATGCCCATACAAAGTCAATGTTCAGCCTGACACTTAAAAGAAAACATTTTGGTACGGAAGATTAGGAAGTCATTTTATTCAATAGATGTCATGCATATTTAAAGAAATTCAGAGGGTTTGCGTTGAAGATGGTGTAACTCTACCTCGTTAGGCCTTTTCCAGAATAAACAGAGTGGTAATACGCACTGCTCTCTTTGATTCCAATCCCGTAATAATGATACCTAGGACACAGACAGGAACCAGCTCTGTGTTAATAAAGGAGATTTCTGAAGGGGGGAAAGACGCTAAGATATAACTGAAGTAAACACAAGCAAGAAACGGCAACCCCCTGCTGACCTTCCTTTCCCAGTGCTTTTTAGGTTGGTAGCATCTTAATGTGCTAAATCCCTCTTTGAGAGTCACTAATTCTACCTTTGCTTTTATTTCTGGCTCTAGCTTGAAAAAGATAGGAGATTCACTTACTGCTAATCCCCTTATATCACTAAACAATTTGTTTTCAAATCCCCCAAGGCACTAGCTCTAAGTATATTGACTGCATCAATTCACAAATTGCTCACTTCAACCTAAATTTAGTCAACAGAATAATAAAATGGTATTTTTCTTATAGTTTATCTATTGAAGGGAGAAAGCAGTGTGACATTATGTATAAGGAAGACGGTGATGTCATGATGAGACTATGTATGAACACATGACCCTCATGAGGAATGAAACACCCATTTCATCACCATTTTCACTTAAAACAGCTGTGCAATAGTGGAAAAAAGAGTGATGTCACAAATCAGTGGAAACACAGCACATTTGTTGTTTAAATATGCCAATGGATCATGTGCTGCAAATGTAACATCTCAGCCATTGGCAAATAACAGCTCATTCTCCTAAACTGCAGACTTTTTTTTTTTTTTTTTTTGTAGACAAAGGCCACCCTGGGTAGAGTGTCATGGCATCATAGCTCACAGCAACTTCAAACTCTTGGGTTTCATGCAATCCTTTTGCATCAGCCTCTCAAGTAGCTGGGACTACAGGTGCACATCCCACCACACCTGGCTGGTTTTTCTATTTTTAGTAGAGACGGGGGTCTTGCTCTTGCTCAGGCTGGTCTCGAACTCCTGAGCTCAGGCTATCCACCTGCTCGGCCTCCCAGAGTGCTAGGATTAAAGATGAGAGCCACCGGAGACTGTTGACATACTACAGACCCAAGTACACACACTGGTGCAGAAGCTAGTGGGACAAGTTGCATTTAGTGAGAGTGGCTGGGATCCTCAAATATCCTCTTTCTCTGGTCACTCCCCACTCTCTCCCTCTTTCTCCCCCACAAAGCATGTCTACCTACTGTTTCCCTACCCTGTTAATTTGCATTTATCTAAGATCTGGAAAGAAATGAAACAAAAGAAAATTAGAGGGTTTCTAGTGGACTCCAGCCTATCAATACTTGAAGATGTCCTGTGTTAGCATCACTATCTGAGTTTAAAGTAGACAAGACAATGAAGGATCTCAGTGCCAAGCCCCTTTTTGACCTCAGTAATAAAGAAAGGACTTGACCAAGCAGTTCCACCCCTAAACATCGACAGAGCCTAGGACAAGGGTACAAATAGAAGCCTAATTACCACATATTTAAATACTTGAAAAATACATAGTATAGAAAGAGCTAACAAAGTGCTAAATATTCTTTCTTGTTCTCCTACATTAATAACTTACCTCCATAATGACCTGGTAGGCATATTTAAATTTAGGATTCTCAGATACTGGAACTCTATGTGGAAACATTGTAACGGGGAAGACCCACCTCCCCCAATTCTCAGACCTTACTCCTTTGTTCATTGTGAGGAGAATGTACATCCCAGATCTATTCACACCACCCAAAACAGCTGTTCCCTGGGCACTCACCAGTCTAGGGCTGTGTGCCATAGTGGAGGTGTGTGGTCTCCTGAGGAGGGATTGGGGACATACTGTACGTAGGCTCAGGAAGAAAGAAGTTTGGGGGCTGTCTGGATAAGGAACTCCAGAGGCCCAGGGACCCTAAAAGGGGCATGTGCTTTTGAGGCAGGCACATTCACTCAGGCTATGGACTCCTTCCTCATGGGGAGGGAACCAGCTGAAAGACAGCCAGAGCAGAGATCTCTAAAGCACCTGGAGATGGCTTTTCTTTCATCAGGTTCTGAGGGCAGGACTATGGGCAGCAAAGTTGCCACTATTGAGTCAGGGTTAGAAGAGAAAAGGATTTTTAAACATTAAAAAATGTGTATAGGTTCTTCACCTGCAGCTCACCGACTAAGGTGCCAGCCACATACACGGGAGCTGGGGGGTTCTAACCCAGCCCGGACCTGCCAAACAACAATGACAACTTCAATAAGAAAATAGCCAGGCGTTGTGGCAGGGGCCTGTAGTCCCAGTTGCTTGGGAGACTGAGGCAAGAGAATAGCTTAAGCCCAAGAGTATGAGGTTGCTGTGATCTTAACGCCACAGCATTCTACTAAGGGTGACATGGTGAGACTCAGTGTCAATAAATAAATAAATAAATAAATAAATATAAAAAATGCATATATTAATAGCACACATTTTCAGAAAGATTTATTATATTTGAGAAAGAGTGATATGGAGTGATCTAAGTAAATGAAGATTTTTTTTGATTGTGTCAGGCTGGGATGAAGTTCTCAAGTCCTCAGTTTTGGTGGAAGAATAATATTAGTCTGTTAACACAAACAGAGAAGCTTTTTATAAAAAATTCAATTTTTACAATATGGAAAAAAATCCTATCAGAGACAAGTAAAAAGGACCTCTTAGGTATATTGGAACAAAGGGAGAAATTATGGGTGTATGAAATTTATGGACACCGCAAAATATCAAACTGAGTCATCTCTAATAGCAGCAAACAGAAGGAAGTTTATTTAAGTCAAAAAGATCTTACTAGACGATAGCAATGAATAAGGAAAAGACTTAACCATGAACAAATTAGCAGATTCAGATGGTAGTCAACCAAGAGTATTAGTAAAATTTGTTATTGAACCTAAGAGTCTGAAATGAATATTAATATTTCCTTTATTAGATTTTAGAAATAAGACACCAAATGAAATTTCTATATAATACAAGAAATAAAGCAAGGGATGCTTGAGAACAAAGGGCTCTGTTACAATGGAAGAATATTGTACAAAAAATCCTTTTTAAGTAATGTATGTATTTTATTTCCAGGTAAAACATAAATCAACCCAAACACAAATTAACAACTGAGGAAAATGACTTGGTCTGAAGGGTTGATAGTCTCAGAGGGGAGAAAAGAATGCAAAGAAAGAATTGTAACACCAAATTAATATGTGGTATAATTAATGCAGGTAATAGTAGGTCATAATACAATTACCATTTATAAGCACCTATTACAACACAAAAACTGTATGCATACATGATCTCAAATCTCCACAGAAATCGGCAAGAAGAGTATTACCCCAATTTCAAAACAGAGGTTCAAAAATTATGTGATTTAAAAAAAAAATTATGCAAAAAGAGCTATCAATTTGAAAGCAAAATTCAAACCCATGTCTCAGCAGAACACTCTCTGCCTTCACGCTCAAGATGCAAAATGTAGATCTCATTTTGTACTTCAGTTTTACTTGCAATAAAATCTAAAGTGAAATATAATTCAAATATGTTTGCATTCATACATAAACTCCCTATTCTAGTTTGGCAAGAGTAACCAGTAAGCATGGACAACTAACATGAATCATTAAAACCTACACCACTGATCTGGATGCTTCATATTTGATATTTCAAATATAAACAAAGACACCTCCTAAAATATTAACCCCTTATTATAGGAAATCAATAAACATTAGTTAAATAAATAAATAATAAGAAAAAGGTGAAAAAATAACTGTGCCATAAAGAAAACTATAAAAAGAATTTGTCAATTACAGGTATGCACATGGTGTCATATACTTACATATATCTGCACAATTTAAAATTTGGTAAGGTTAAAGAATCTCTTATCCAACATGATGTAAGGAAGTCTACTAACTCCTTTAAGCCTACACAGGTACTCTATAGACTTATCTATTACTATCAGGATTATCTGTGATTTATAATGCCTCGTGCTTTTTATCTTGGTTCTTAGCCAGTATGTATAAAGGGCATAAGAGCTGTGTATTTAAGTAGAAAGACTGCTGCTAGCAACACAAATCTCAACTTAGCCATGACCATTGTAATGCTATTGCACATTTCATGTCCAGTTTCTTCTGGAGCCAATATAATCATCTTTCCCCTTTAAATTTCCTTTTAGTCTAACTAGGTACATGATGTCATCTGTGTGATGATTTAGTGACTTTGAAAACAGAGAGAAGAGATAATAAATGAGAGGCTCTCTGTCTTCCTAACAGCTAAAGATAAACCTCATAAAACTGGGGAGAGTGAGTTCATGGAAAGTATACATGGATTTTTCATCTTACTTGCCACATTTTACAGCATTATGTTGTTGTTAATAGACTTCTCTAAAATAAATATTGCAAGAGAAAATTTATCATGAATATTCTAACGTAACAAGAATATATGCTGATGCATATTACGTATCAAGTCACGTTTGTCTCACTGTGGGACAACTAGTTATTTTAATCTGTATACCACTGCCTAATGCTTATCCTGTAGGTTATTCTAAATAAAAACGTTTCCCACTTTTCTTCTATAACTGCTACTCATTTTTTAAAAAGAAAATATATGATACATGCTTAAAAATCCTGAGGATAATTAGCTAATTTCTCCAAGAAAATGTTTGCAAATAACCTTTATGATTATCTAACAGAACTGTGTCCATCCATTAACATCACCTATTCCTAGCCTCATATCAAAAAACAGATCTCATTTATAATTCATGAATAGAAAAGAATTATTAATTAATGTGTGTGGCTACATTTTAAAGTTAATATGTTATAAAATATAAGAGATCTTTAATAGGACAAATAAAATCATTGCTCTTCTTTCATACTACAAAATATTTACTTTGTGTCTGATATTTTCTTCATTTGCTGATAAATTTATACCTGCACCTATATTTCTTCTTTTCCATTTCAGCCCTTATACAGAATTCCTGAAACATATGTTCCCACTGAGCTAGTAGCCCTGATGTTAGTTTACACTACACAAATGATAACTGATAAGGAAATGATGGGATTAAGCTGTTCAGGGACTTGCAATAACTTGCCGTGATAAGAGCAGCTGCCGTATCAGTTTTATTAACCCACTAAATCACTACTAATAAATAAGATAATAGCTTTTGTCTGTCATGCCTGAAAACTAAGATTTGGCTGACTAAAGTCTAAAATAAATTAAAATGTAACTTCAAATCAGTCTACCATGTGCATGAAATCTGTTTGTGGGCTCAACTGTGTTCTCCCTCATGGGGGCAGGTTTTCTGAGCAAGGGTAGTCGACAGGCTCTTTTTGCTTACCACTGTATTCTAGGGCTAAGCAAAGAGACCTCTGTAAAATGCTTATAAAATAATATTCATAGTGAAAGTTCCTCGACCACAGGTATCCTTCCAATTCTTTGCATCTCAAATGCTTTGTATGTCAATATACATACAGATTATCCTCAATATAATAAATCCATAATCATAAAATATGCAAGGAGGACTCTTCCTGCCTCCACTGTACCTATAGAATTTCATTCTATTTTTATTTATTCAAGGGCTAAACTTAAAAATCTTACAGAGCCTGCGAGATAATGATACACTCTGCTTCTTCCTCTGACTATAACACATTTTTGCTCAAGGGTTCTTTTTAATTGAAACACACTGTGCTACTGTTTGGGGTACATGAGTAAACACATTTAATATAAGAAAAATTAAGTAAATAAAAGTAGTACAGAGAATAGAACAATTGGTGGGAAATCAAAGGGGCAAAAAAAGAACCAGCTTGAAAATGAAGTCAGTTTTTTGTCTTGGTATTGAGAATGTGCAGACTCTGCAGTGGGGTTGCTGGGTTTTTTGGCAGGGAGGGTCTGGTGAGAGGGAAGGAATGGACAGAAAGTTGAGCTGCTAATGCCACCTGCAAATTGACTGGCTTGGTCCGCATATTAGACACTCCAGTAAGGCGTTCTGACCCCCCGTGTTTACCGTCAGAGATTTTTTCCCCATAACCATTGTTAACAGTGGTTTCCTGTGTGGAACACTGACTTGCTTCTTGAAATAAATTACTTCATTTGTAATTATTTCTACTTTTTGACAGGGTTTGATATCTGGACATACACAATAATTCTGTACAAACATTTTTTTTTAAATATCTGTTTTGAAAATTTTATCTCTCCCTTTTAGATACATGATTAGATAAATTTGGGGCTAGTTTTATTTAATAAACTTTTTTCATCTTTCACTTTTTAATGAGGAAAAGAAGTAGCACCTGTACAAAGTTGAGTTATGAGGACTGATCACTGGAGGATTAACTCAATCACTTCAGAACATAGAAAAAGAGAATTTAAAACTAATTTCACTCATAATTTTTAGACCCTACTAACAATCTTTTTGTCATATACATCAACATTTTCCAAACTATAGATCTCATACATGGACCAGTAAAATTAGGAGGGAGACATGAACCCCAAAAACATCTGAGAATAATTTTAGAAACAGGGATGCTATGTACCCACAATACAGAAGAACGTTTTGAGTCTGTCATGATCTATAATGAACTTTGTTTGCCAGTCTTGAGTGAAATGATTGGACACACTCTAGGTCTCCTATGAAAATTTGGAAAACACTGAGTACTTATTTTTTAAAGTAACCATCATCAGAACATAATATTGCTAAATTTTAATGTGGAATTCAAGGAAACTAAAAAAAAAAAGAAAATTTATTTATATTTTTAAATAATTCAATGAATCTTTAATAATAATAAGTAAATATTTAGCAACAGTATGTTAAAAGTGCTACACTAAACTGTACAATGATTAAAAAATAAGTTTTGAAGAATTAATACTTAATACTAGGAGAAAGAGAAGGGAGGAGGATGGGGATCACAGTGTATGGCACACCTCTTTGGGGTGGGACACAATTATAAGCGGGACTTTATCTAACAAATGCAATCATTGTAACCTAATTCTTTGTACCTCGATGAATCTCAAACAATAAAAAAAAAAAAAAGATTGGGAGGAAGTAGGATTTCCTGATTCTTCAAGATATACTTACTTCATTTATAATTCTGTGCTTCATGAAATATTAAACAGCCATTATAAATGATGCTTTGAAGATAATATAATAACAGAGAAATGTTTAGGACAAAAATTTTAAAAAGCAAAGTTGTGTTTGTGCTGCAAATTTTCTTTTATATAAAATATAAATATCTCAAAATAAAATGACTTATGGTTGAGGTTTGATAAAGTACAGTTAAGTCTTTGAAGAAGAATCTAATATATTAATACATCTTAAGAATTGTTAGATCAGTCAAAATAATCTTAATAAAATATACTTCAAAAAGTCAAAAGTTCAACTAAACAGTCGTTTTGTTGATTTGATTGATATTGTAAAAAATAGGCTTTTCAAATTTTGTAGTGAATAAAGCATAAACTCTAGAGTCTGATAAATCTTGAATTAAATGCCAACACTGTTATTGTGTAGTATCTGTGTGCCTTGGGCAAGATAATACCTTGTGAAGTGCAATTTCCTCATTTGCAAAACAGTAATTTTTATCTTGTATTATTATTACAAGGATTAGAGATAATGGGTGTGTATGTCTGCATACACTATTGTAGAACTCACTAAATATTGTATTGCTATTTTTTTGATTCATTAAGCCATTAATTTCATATTATTAAGGATCATGCCTTCATTCATGCCTATGCTTAAGCTCATTCAACTTTCACAACAATCTTATAAGATATTGTACACCCACTTTAGTGATGAAAAACTATATAATCCATCCAGTGCCACACACCTATATATGGAAGTATTGGATTCCTGCTTAGATTTGGTCAACTTTAATCTCTATGTGCTCTAGACTACGGTGCTTTTTGATATGCTATCTTCCAAAATAAAATTCAAAAATATTTCTTGGAAATAAAGGCAGAAAACTACCTAAGAATAATTACAACAAAATTTTACCATTTACAAGAGACAAAAACTTTACAGCTACATTGTTGTATCTTTCAACATACTTGGTTTAAATATAGAAAATTAATTTTTAGCCCATGATATAAAAATACTAGAATAAAATTAATAGTCATGTCATAAAAAGAAAACGACACATCAGCAAGGCAGAAAAAATTCAAATTAATAATGCTGTGCCCTTGAGCCCATCTATGGCTCTCAGATTCAAATAAATTGCCAGAAGTCACCACATGTTGTTATATCAAGCCTAAGTACTAGAACCTCACTTTGTCACAATGGACAGAGTTAATGATTCATCCCTAATCCTAAAGGCTCCTTCTAGGATTAATTGACTTTCTCTGCAGCCTGCCAGCCCACCCTCTTACAGATCCTGTCAAGAGGATTTCTCTGCATTGCCTTGCCTCTTTCCCCCATCTATTTACTTTAAACACTATCTGATCGCTCCTCTAGCTGGGCAATTCAGTAGGAATCAAATTCAGTAGAAACCAGTCAGTTAAATTGAGTCAACTTTGAAATAAAGCTTACTTGGTTAGAAGGAAAGGATTAATTCAGTCTGTTTCAAGCTGACATTTTATTCCTCCTTCCCAAGCCATAATACTGCTAGCATTAATAGAAATTAATTAAATAAGCATTAATTGATAATGTATTATGTATCTAACAGAAAAGATATAAAAGTGAAAGAGATAAATTCTCTATCCTCAAAATACTGCTTAGGGGAGAGGATAAATTAATTTCCAATTAGGATTGACCTAGAAGATTGCTATCAAGGTGCAGAAAAAGAGCCTACAATCAACCAATAGGTTAAGAAAGGAAGAAGTTCATGAGACATTCATTCAAATGGGTACAGTTTCAACATGTATAGAGAAGAAGGCATTCTTAGTGGAGGAAGGCACTAAACAAAACTGACAGCTGGGGGTGGAGCAAAGGGTACTGGGATAATAACCTGCTGAGAGAATAGGCCACATGATGAAAAGTCATAAGTAGATGATCTGACAGTAAAAATGAGTTATAACAAAATGAAAATGAGCCTGTATACCAAGGTGAGAAAAGTTTGCCTTTAATACTTAGAATTACCAGCCAGCGGGAGTTTCTGAACATGGGAGAAGTGTAATTAAATCTGAGCTTTAAAAGGTCAGTTTGTAAAAATGGTATTGAATGAACCAGAAAGAGTCAAGGCCAGGTTATGAAAGTAAGAAGGAGGAGAAATAAACTCAAGAGAATTCAAAAATTAGGACCTATTTTTTGGCAAGTGTCTCAAGCTGAGCTAGCCAATGGGGTAGCCACTAGGCTGAACATGGTACTGATCATGTGAAATGTGGCTAGTCTGAACTGGTAAATCCATACTGGAATTCAAAATCTTAGTATGAAAAAAAGAGTGCAAAATATCTCATTAATAATTTGTATATTGATTACATGGTGAAATGATAATGTTTCAGATAAATTGTGTTAAATAAAACATGAAAATTAATTTTACCTGCTCTTGGTTACTTTTTCAAATATGGCTACTAGAAATTTTTGAATTGTATATGTAGCTGCATTATACTTCCATTGGACGGTGCTGGACTAGATGTCAGGGTGGAAGTAGACCCTGAAAGAAGTAGAAAAAAAGTGGTGGAGGATGGGAAGAAGGACCTGGGCAGTGCGCCACAGAGAAATAGCAGGGGAAGTTTGCTGATCTGTTTTAAAGGGACATTACCAACAGATTCAAATGCTAGGCAAGAGCCAGGAAAGATGCTTAACAGTAACAAGGAGCCATTGTCTTTCTGCCCAGGTAAAGAAATGGACTAGATCAGAGGGATGTGATTGGCATTGGAGGAAGTGAGCAACTAGCTAGTTTTTCAACAAACAGCAAAGAGAAGGAAAAGAAAAGAGTAACCATGAAGACATCACATTAACAGGTCTGAGATGATTTTTTTCTTGATGTGAAAGAGATCTGGATATACTGCAGGCAGAAGGAAAAGAGAAACTGACCCCACAGTGGACAGAAGAAACAACTGATGAATGAAAACATGGAATTGGGGCTTCTCAGGAAACTGAGATTGCTGCAAGAGAGAAGAAATGCTGAAGATACCAAGAAGGGGAATATTTAACTGCTTATTTTATGTTTATATTTATATTAGGAGATGATGAAAGAGGGCATTTGTGCATGTCATTTGTCTTAAAGAGAAAAGAGGGGATATTTAGAGATTGTTGGCTGGGAAAGAAAACTTGAGGAAGAAATTGAAGGATGCTTAAGGCGCTTCCTTCCTCCTTCCTCCTCGCAGCTCTTCCCTCCCTGATTTTGACCTTGCTCTTCAGGCGGGTTGTAGAGTCTGCCTGGTCACAACAATTAGTCTCATATACATTTCTCCTTCCTGACACTGGGTACTTCAGTAATGGCTTAAAGTTACCTCATCAGAAAGAACCATATATTATGATTTGGGGAGCGTAAGTTTTGCTTCTTATTTTATTTATTTATTTATTTATTGGCAATTTCTGGCCAGGGCTGGGTTTGAACCCGCCACCTCCGGCATATGGGGCTGGCGCCCTACTCCTTTGAGCCAAATTTTTAGACATGATTCTACATTCTTTCTTTTTCATTCTCACAGTTGGTGAGAACCTGTTTCATCAAGAAGAGAATAAGTGTTTCCATTCACTGACAAAAACAATACTCATTTTTCATCTGTGTCAATCCTCACATACAAGGGCAAAATCTGATATGCATTCACTGATGTATCTTACTTTGAATGGCCTCTTGTTCCGAGCCGTCGTGTTGTTAGGAGAGGAAATTTCTGGCGAATTGTCTAAAAAAGAAAGACAATCACTTTAGTTACACATATGTATATCGGCAGAGGCAGGAAAGTACTTTTTGATGGGAGTATTCTACTGCCCTGTCTCAATTTTCAAGGCAGATCACACCAATGTCTGCTTCTGCTTGATGTTACTACCAAAGCAATTATTACCTTATTTGCATACTAAGTGGGAATACTTGGGTTTTTTCATAACCTATAAAGAAATTTACCCACAACTAAATGCCTATTCTCAACACTGAAAAGACATATGAAACTTCCTCTACCTCACTAGATCTCTAGGGTAGTGTTATAAAAATTTTTCTTGTATGTTCCTTTCTTCAAAATTTGCTGAAATTAGGATCTTATTAGAAATCAAAAATGTCTTCTACATAAAACAGGAGTTTCAACCTGGATCTCAGGAGAGTGGTACATGAACTTCAGAGAGCTCATTGGCAAAATTTATGTATACTTTAATTTCTTGGGGATTGGGGCTACAGTTTTGTCAGCTTTTCACAGTGTTTCATGACCCCAAATGGTTAGGAATTATTGGAATAATTCTCACAAAATGGTAATGCCAACATGGACACCTAAAGTTGTCTTATCCAGCCTCCTCCTTTTATAGAATGAGTGAACTGAATCTTAAAGAGATTAAGTACTTTTCAGAAGGTCTCACAACAAATTAGTCACAGTTTAGGCCAGCATCTAAATCATGTGATTACCCTGCACCATATCACACTGCCTCCATAACAGAGAAAGTCTTCAAAATAAATAAATATATATATTTTTTTTAATTTGGGGAGTAGGACCATAGCATTCATTATTTTCTGGACAATGAGTCCCTCTACAGGTTACAATTTGGATTTCAGTTTATGAGCAATACCATATTTGAGATTCAAGCTTCCTGCAGTTTTTCTGGGATGTTCTAGGTTCTCAGACAACAGAGCATGACAAGAATCTCAAAGGATAAGTCTTTTCCAAAAGATTGGTATTGTTTCCTAATTGTCAAAAGGATGACAACATAATTAAGTATAGTAACATTAGTTCTGTAGATTCCTACTCTAACCATGCATATTGGGTAGAAAGAATGTGTTTAAATCAAAGAAATTTAATCTCATCATAAAATATGGAGTTTGGGATGTAAACATACTCCAAGCAAAATGGAGAATTAGTAGAATTGTTTAAGTAATAAAATAAAAAACTATTAAAAACGCATATATTTGGTCTGCCTAAACAATCATAACTACTAATAGCATTAACAAGAGACTTGCCACCTCCATTTAACTTTGCGTCTCAATGCACCATGCCCTACTCTTTAATTCATTTATTATTTTAACGTATTCCTTCTTTGAAGGGAAATGGTAAATGCAGCTTGCTTTAAGTTCACATTAGATTTTCTGATAGCCAGGGTTCTGATATTCAAAATCAAGGTATAAACATAGAGTAGTTCCAAACACAGTCCTTAAGAGATTTCATTTATGTCTATAAAGCAAATGTCTTCATATTCTCTAAGAGAACTTGATCAGATGACTTTGTTTTCATGTTGTCTGCCCAACAAGACTTTAGTTGAAAGTCAATATGGCCAATATGTGCCCACTTACCTTTCCGAAGGTAGCAGCGCAGGCTGGCTCCAATTTCTCTTTCCTGCAGAAATCTAAATAGTGGGCATAAAGGATGCACCGTGGCAAGCAAACTCCTTCACATACAATGTAATTCTCTTCAAGCCTAAGAAGAAAGGCCAAAAATTAGGCCAATTTTTTCCTTCATTTCTCTTTTACTTTCCCCTTCCTCACTGACTTAACGCCCATTTTGAATATAGACTGTATGGAAATGAGTCAATAGGTAAGCATGAGTGCACTTCCTTTTTTCTGAATGATTTTTAAAAATCAGACCACAAAGATTAATGTTAGAAGATCAAGAACCTCAGTGAATACCTGCTTGCTCATTCCTGCCATTTTTGCCTGGTGCACATCACAAATACTATGTTTTACTTCTATCTAAACCTCATTGTGCCTTATGGTTTGATCTATGATTGATATACACAAATATATATTTTTTAAAGAACATACTAGACCCTAAAGGGCTGGCAAATGCTTATATTCTCTGACTTTCATTCACAAACTAGTTCTGGACCTTCCATAGCTGGGAAAGCATGATAATGCATTTATTTGCAAAATACAAAAGGATAAACATTTTACTTAAGCCTCATCTATTGCTCAGCTATTTCTATTCCTACGCCTTTTACTGTGATCAGTACTGTAATTATCTGTAACATCCTATACACTTGAAATATAATGTTTCCATCTCTATAGACGCCTCCAAACAACTTATAAATCTGCAACTGTATATTATAAAAATAAGTATGTAAACTTTGACATTTTGGAGTAATTCTATTTGATTTGTAATTACCTATTTGTGTTGCTACTATATGAATAGCAATCTACAAATCAGACTGTCTAGATTCTAGTCTCAGTTTTTTCAACAGTCCAGTTGGTAATTTTGACTAAAATTTACACCAGTTTTATACATAGTAAGATCATAATTAGAATGCAACATAGAGTATGCATTTAGATTGCAATTGATGAAACCCTTCAAGACTTTTCTGATTTAACATATTCCCAATGTGCACAAGATTAAAACTAAAGGAGGTAAAGCATTTCTATGAAGAAAACACAAAGATCAAAAGCCAGTAAGATACGGTGTAAAATGCATATAAATGTAAAATACTTTATAAATATTTTTATGAAACTCATTTTGATACAGAAAATCAAACACCTGGTTGACAGTGAAAATTGGAATTAATCATCCAGCTTTTTCACTTTTGGTTATCAGTTCTAGTTTTTAACTCCCAAGGTAATCTATAATCTTAAATGAAAATACAAAGAATTCAGTTTTTTTAATCCATAACACTCATTACATAGAAGAGAGTGTAGAAAATTTAAACAAAAAAAAGACAATGTTTTTCAGTTTCAAAAATATAAAAATTATTACAAGAAAAATTTACCTTTTTAAAATTGTATTTTAATTACATGCATACAATGTCCACTTTTCATCTCGCTATTGTGACATTGTTGTAGGCATTATCTTTATCTTCAAAACAGTGAGTAACCCTAGAAATAACTAAAATGTTAATTTGAGGTATTTTTTCTTTAGTCTTCATGTGTAAAGATTTATAAACTCAAAACCAAAAGTTGTCTCCACTGACTCAATCTGAATGGAAAACAATGAAAGTGATCATTCAAAACATCTCAATAAATATACCTGAAATCAAAACACTTTTGCCCCAATTATCCTAATGAAAAGAGTTGTATCCTAAATATTCCAGATAGTTCACTCAATTATTTACTGCTTTTGTGTATTTTTAACCAGTAACAATAGTTGAACTTCAATAGTTCAACTGTACCTTTAGAGGAACATTGGTTTATAGTTCATATATTTGAAAGGTTCCAGCATATAATCACAAAAAATAATAGATTCAAATAGGGGTTTAATGTTTAAATATAAATAAATTAATAATTTTTGGAGCCTAAATTTTTCATTGTAAGGTTAGATTATACTTTGCACATAGTTCTGCCATTAATCAATAATTAAGTAGCTCTTTATATTAATTTGTTTATTACTTAGAATTTGGGAGTAAATTTATATTCCTCTTTTTAGGAAGAAAGCGGGAAGTTTAGTATTATGTCTTTAGCTTTCTCTTTCTTTTAAATATTAGAAGTTCTATGTTGAAATACTACTGATAGGCTCCTCGTTTTGAAAGATTTTTCACAACATTCAGTTTGTGATTTCACTAAAATAATCACAAAGGACAGGTGCTATAGGAACAGTCGGACATCTGTGTAAGTCAGTAGTGATATCTTAGCTGATTGTTCCAAATCTTCTATTTCAAATGCATTATATCTTGTGGCAAATGCACTATTTTTAATTTGCCATCTTAGGGATAAAGCCAGCGTTAACATGCTTCCTCTTTTCAAATTGTTCTTTAAGAATCCTACTTTACAAACACAAAAACTAATAAAAGGACCAAACTGCACGCTAGGTACCGCATGAGAACATTCGTCGCTGCTTACAGTTTGGTGAATAATGAACAAAGCGGTGTTGTCTTATTTGTATTGCAGATCGTTTTTCATCAGTATTAAGATATGCCTCTGTACTAATATTCAGTGAAAATAAAATCTGGATTAAGTCCTGATGGATGTTTTAAACTTCACCACGAAGTTGGAGGAGAAACGCGCTGGGGAAGCTCAGCCCGGCCGCCCGCGTCCCCGGGCGCTCGTACCACTGCAGCGTGAGCTGCGTCTGCTGCTTCTTATCCTTCATGATCTGCGTGACGGTTTTCTTCTGAGAGGGGTGTTGATCCGCTGCTTTGGTTTTGCCGTCCTGATTGTCCGCATCCTCTTCTTCAGAAGAAAAGTTAGCATTGTTTAGATGCATTTCTGATGGCCAGTTGAAGGGATGACAAAGAAAAACAGAACATAAAAATTACCTAAGCGGCTTCTCAGCACCGAAACTTCAGAGGGGCAGCCTACTGGGGTGGGGCGACAGGGGACAAAATCCCTTACAGCTAACAGTCTCTGCTGGGCATTTTCCCGAGTAAATAAGATTTGGAAAGAACGCTCTCCATACTCTGTAAGTGCGTTTGGGATGTGCTGATTTTTATTACCGGCTGCCCTGCGCAGACTACGTCCTCGCCCCAATCACACTGCCAGACGCGCACAGCACTCACCCGATTTCACGCCCGCCCGCGGCTCGGGGGCTTCCCCGGTGTCCCCGCCGCGCTGCTCGCCCCCGGGCTGCCCCTCGGCCGCAGGGTAGACCAGCAAGCCCTTGCGCAGGAGCTGCATGCAGCAGTCCCCCCGGCTCTCAGGCGAGAGCTGGGGCGAAGGCTGCGCTCGCAGGAAGGTGTCTTCCAGCTCCGGGACCTTGGCCATCCTCCCGGCTGCCGAGTCCTGGGCACCCGCGGCACGACCGGCTGCCCAGCGCAGCGCGGAGACCGGCCGGGGCGGGGCGGGGCGAGGCGGGGCGAGGCGGGGCGGGACCTGCGGTCGCAGGGGCGGGGGGGAGGCCACCGGCTGGGGACTTGCCGGGCGTCGCTGGAGCGGACTCCGCGCAGGTCCAGAGCCGACGGCCGGGACCCGGCTGGCCGAGGGGTCTGCGTCCCGCCCTGTCCGCGTCCGGGCCGACTCGCCCCTGAGCCTGGCGGTCTGGTCTCCCGCGCCCTCTCTCGCGTCCTCTCGCTTTGCGCCGGGGGGGGGGGGGGGAGCGGAGGACATTTCCCACAGCAAAGCTGCGACCAAGGTGTAGAAGGTGGAGAAAGCTTCGCGCTCCTCGGCTGGGGGAGAAAGCCTTTCCAACCGGCCCCATTCCTACTCTCGGGAGACAGAAACGAGGCGCCTGGCCGGGCAGCCTTGACTCTGCACGCCCGGGAAAGGGAAAGGGGATCCCCAAAGTCCCGTTGGGTCTTTGCACGACCTGGGCCGGCTTTTTATTCCCGGAACAATCTGAGGAATTACTGAGGGCTCTTCTCACTAGCTTGAGGAAAGACCCGGTTTCCTCGCACCTGCTCTGCTCGCAGGCCCACCTTGCCTCGGAGCTCGCAGGAAAGATCCACTCCCTCCCATCTATAGCATTGTGTAATTTATACGCATCCCTGGTGATCCCTCATCTCTTACGCCTAGCAGGAGTGCAATGGACGTTCGTTTAAGTGAAAAAATGAAATTGCAGTAAGTTTCTAATCCAAAATGACAAGAGAATCGCGAGTCGTGGAAAACGATAATCTGCGCTTTCTTGAAAGCAGGAGCAGGCAGTGAAGCCTCTGGGTTGGTGTTACCTAACTGGTTCGCCACCTTGCCTGCCTGCCATCCTCTGGTCTTTTGACAGATATGCCAAAGATATGTGCCTGGTGCCTTCCCTGGAAAAACTTAAATTCACATTGCCTCATCACAATCGACAACGCTTCTCTCGGAATGTTACAGAAAGAAATCACTCTTGAACTATAATGCAATGTTAAACTACATTACATTGAAATTTAACACAGAAAAAAACAAAATGGGACCCCCAAGTGGTGGATGACTGAAGGGTGAATTACGGGAATGCTTCTAAGTAATAAAGCGAAAGCAGCTAGAATTATAGGTGTATTTGAACCTCTCCCATTTTTAGTACCACTGTTGAGAGAGGCATCAACTCTTCTTCTAAGGCTTTCTCCTTACCTGGTACCTCCAGCAGCTGAATCCAGGCTGGCTACCCACATGTCTGCACACCTACAGCTCTCAGGCTATGCCCCCCAGGACAACTTTACCAGTTTTCTCTACCCAGTCGTCGGAAAGCCTGCAGCATAGTCAGTCCAGATGGCTTAGCTCTGCACTCTAACGTTTAAAATGTTTCCCCTTTACAGAGATACCCTCAG
This sequence comes from Loris lydekkerianus, assembly GCA_963574355.1. Lineage (NCBI taxonomy): Eukaryota > Metazoa > Chordata > Mammalia > Primates > Lorisidae > Loris > Loris lydekkerianus. The sequence goes on from CAUYPK010119056.1 coordinate 34,651, forward strand.
ATTCATTCTGCTCAGATCCCCTTGGGGACCTCTCCCTCCATCTCTGCCTTCTTTACCTTTCTGGTGTCAAGCCCCAATACCAGCACTTGAGAACACCTGAGACTCTTCTTTGGAGGAATTGCCCTGGCGCTCCCAGACCACTGTTTCCTATAAGCAGAGAGAGCCTAGGTGCCTCTGTGTGTATATACCCTCAGAGTGACCCTGCGCCAATGACCAACATTAGTTAAGGACCTTGACCTCATGGTGGGTAAGTCTAAGAGGTCTTCTGCGGGATCAGACTGAAGACATCCTCCACCAGACCATTATGGAAATCCCGCTCTTGACCTGCGTCTTCCCCTTTTTCTGTGCTGCTTGCTACCCTACTCCTTTATTATATGTTTTATTATTTACTGTCCTTACTGCATGTAGGATAATCGAGAAGTAATGGGGAATGAAGAGGAGAGAGAGAAAAAAGGCAGGGTCAAGAAATGGCTGAGAGAACTGGAGGAGGCTTTTTTAAAAAGAGAGCGAGAGAGGAATATAAAATATATTCAGTTGGTTAGAATTTAGGAGGCCTGGTAGATGGGTCCAATTTCCACGGACCAGAACTGGGGAAAGTTTTTTGTATGTTTTTCCCCACAACTGCAAAACAATGCAAAATATAAATTAGTCTAGGGAAAATCAAAAAAGAGATTTTCTAGGAAGCCATAGCTAGATTCCAGTCAGATTGTGATCAGGGCCAGGGAGGGAGCACATGATTGGAAATGAGATAAGCAGCAGTTGCTAATGCCATTTAAAGGAAGAATCAGGATTGCCTGGTAACAAATAGGGAGTTCTTACATAGAAAGGAAAAGTTCCCAACCGGATTGCAATCTTTAGAAAGGATCAAGGAAAAGAAATACTTGCTAGTTGCTTTGCAGGTACACCAGAACTCACTATAGTCACTGACAAACACAATTACAAGATACTTTCATGAAGAACAACTGCTTCTTTCACCACCATCATTCCAGAGAGGACATGTTTCTTAAACCCAAGATTAGAACTTTGGCTCTAATTGGGGGTCAGAACTAAGAAGTCAACTGTGAACAAGAAGTGCCTTCAATGAGTGTGTGTGTGTTGCTGAAACCCATTCAGGTATCCAGACATGTCATTAGATTTTCCGTATGATTCTTCCCTTCTAACTCTCCATACAAAAGAACCCTAATGACCGATTCCAGGGTGTTCATTTCTTATTTGATATGTTATTTTCAAAAGTAAAATTGTCAAGAGAGAGTATACAGGTGCTTATTACATTACTCCATTTATTTTTCTCTAGATTGAAATTGTTTCAAAATAAAATTTTAAAAGCTGAGTTTTTTAATCATTAGTAAAAGCTGACCTATGGTTTTTTGTAAGTAGAAGATATTTACACCATTCTAGGGATGCATATAGACACATAAAACACGTTTATCTCGGGAAATAAGTGTTTTTATGAAAAAGTTACTGTTAAAAAATAAAGTATATTTAAAATATTTTAATATTCACTCCTTTAGTGAAATTAAAGTAAAGTAAAATAAAATAAAATAAAAATGCTTTTTATTGGGAGCTATTTTGCTAACCTGTAACATTCAGTTTCTCCAATAACCTTTGTCTTTTGTGTGTCAATGATCACTTACCTTTCTTTCCATTTCCAATGGAAGACAGTTTAATGTTTCTTTTTAGATTAATATAAAATGAATTTTGTTTGCAGTAGTGAAGAAAGAAGATAGATTAGATTAGGCAGTGGACAAAAGTAAATAATGTTCTGCTTTATGTGTATTTGAGAACTACTTCTTGTACAGTGTTGTGAAAAGTAGTAAGTGGCAAAAATATAAGCTGTAAATAAAATTAAATACTAAAGGTACATGTTAAATAGCAACTAGTACATAATTGATATCTGTTAAATATTTGTTATAAAAGTGAATGGAAAGCAGTGGCAGCTCTCCATAGTCTCCTTCATTCAACCAAAAATAATTTATCATGACCTGGTGATTCAAAAATAAATAAGACATTTGACTTCACCTTCAATGCTCTTGATCTAGTGGAGGAGGTAAGTACATTAGAATACGTGATACAAGGTGGTATGTACAAAGTGCTCTAGGGACACTAAGGCAAGGGACACAAAGGCAAATGTTACCAGCAGAAGCCTTCACAGAGCAGGTAACATTTAATTGGTTTGGAAGGATCTTTACTCATTAATGGATGGAGCTGTGGGAAAAATACATTCCAGAAGGAAGGAACAGAATGTGCAGAAGCACAGAGGCAAGACAGAGCTGGGCGGAGCAATCAGCGTTTGGGTCCAATTGTAAGATAGGGCGCTTCATAGGAAATGGAGGATCGAGAGTTGAGGTCATATCTTGAGAGGGCTTGTTTAAGCTTTAAAAATGTATACAATTTTATCATAAGACAAATCATTGATGGGTTTGAAGAAAAATGTCATAAAGAATAAGTGCTTTGTGGAGAAGAAAAGTGAGCAAGACCAGGTGATGAAACAAAAACTTGGACTTGGCAATGGCAGTGAGAATAGAAAAAGAAAAGAGTGATTAAATTATTTATTGTCCTTATTGTATGTAGGAGAATAGAGAAGTAATGGGGAATGAAGAGGACAGAGAGAAAGAAAAGGCAGGGTCTTTTCTCTAGAAAAGAGATTGTGGTAGATTGCTAATCATATTGGCCCCCAATAATTCATGCATCCTATCCATCCCCTTGGGTAATGCCCTCCCATCTTGACTCTGAACTTGGCTAGTAGCAATCATACGAGCAGAAGTTTGAAAAACATGCATTGAGGCTTCACTTCTCTTGTTGATGGTAATCCCAAGCTAGCTTGTCAGAGATATGTCAAATTCATTATTCCATCTAACAGTCAGAATTAACCATAAGCCAAACCAACTACCAGACATTTAAGTAATGTGAGCAAAGCCCCTCTAAACTAACCAGTCTCCAGCTAATCTGCCACCTGACAGCAGCCTCCTAAGTTAGGCTTGATCCAGACTGAATCGCTGACCCATAGAACTAGGCACAAGTAAATATTGTTTTAAGCCACTAAAATTTGGGGTGGTTTGTTACACAGCTAAAACTGATATAGCGTTGGATTAGATTTAACCCTGAATATCACAAAAAATTGGTTGAACTTTAGAGACAATGCATTTGTAGTAGCTCATACAAGAAGCAGTTTGGAGAGTGAGTGTGGGGCAACATTTTATTTTTTGCTTCTGAAGGAGTTTTTGTTTGCTTTTGATTTTTTAAATGAGGAAGAATAGAACTTATAGGTGAGAGAGATTTTGAATAAAAAAATTTACTTCAAAGGATGCATATGAAGGTTAAATGCAATCATATACACAAAAACATCAAATAAAAATAATTGTCACTTTACAAGCCTGTATATATGCAAATAATATGTACTTTATCTTCTGTTTTACTTTTTATAGATTTCACACAACTGGATATACACATACTAATAGATACTCATCCCATTTGGAGGCGATATAACTTGGGTGCCACAGTATACTCTAAAACAGCTCCCTAAAACTACCAGTGGAATTTAATTACTGCAGGAAGATCTCTTTGTTTATATCCAAATCCAGAGAAATCTGCAGCTGCTTCTTCCAAATATAATGTCCATACAATATTTATAAACAGAATAAAATATTCCAAGTGGGAACCCAAGCCTTCTAACGCTGTTTGAGGGCTAAGCGAACTCTTCTTCATTTTTGAAATTTTTAGTTAAAGTAGTCTTTTTCACTTTTCCTAGTGGTTTTAGGGTTAAAGTGTCTATTATTTAAGATAATAAATTATGCAACAAAATAGACCATTTTGTCAAGCATTTAATTCCAAAACACAAAGCATAGTTTACAAGATGAAGATAATAAGCTGCTTATTATCATATCAATTTTCAGTTGGGAGGAATGGACAAAACCAGAATATTGTTCAGTCCTAATATTCCTATCATAACAATGCAAATTATTGAGATTAAATGTCTTATATTGCAAATATGAATTTTTTAAAAGACTAATCAAGTGCAGTAGTGAGGAAGGGGAAAGTAGAACAAGGAGCTCAATCTGTAACTGACTGTGAGCAAATATGAATTTTTAGATATGTTTTATCTACGGTCATGAACAACATAGAAGAAATTGGATCATCTAAAATTTAAAATAGCACACATGTGGGTGGTGCCTGTGGCTCAGTGGGTAGCGCACAGGCCCCATATACCAAGGGTGAAGGGTTCAAACCCGGCCCAGGCATGCTAAAACAGCAGTGGCAGCTGCAACAAAAAATAGCCAGACCTTGTGGCGAGCGCCTGTAGTTCCAGCTACTCAAGACGCTGAGGCAAGAGAATCGCTTAAGCCCAAGAGTTAGAGGTTGCTGTGAGCTGTGATGCCACAGCACTGTACTGTGAGTGAGACTCTGTCTCATAAATAAATAAATAAATAAATAAAATAAAATAGCACACATGATTTAACATAAATTTGTCACATGTGACTTACCACAAGTATGTCCTTAAATTTTTCTGATAGTTGACTCTGAATCTGTTTTTCTTTATAGTGTACTTTTTCCATGTGATTTCTCAGTTGTGAAATTCACTCACAATGATCTTTACTTAGAATACCTGTTCCATGAAGATTTAGCTTATTCATTTAGCCTTTCAAATTTTTGTATTTAATAAAATTATGTGATTATGCTGATTTTAATTACTTTACTGTATACCATAATTTGACTAATAGTCATAAGTAATTTTGGTGAAATACATTGACTTTTAAAAACAATATTAAAATCAATAACTTTACAGAAGTCACATAACATCCTCAAGCTAAACAAATCAGTTCTGTTTAAATTGCTAGTTTTGTACCATGTCACTGAGTGTAACAGACAGTTATATCTACTAACTGCGGGCTATGCTTCTAAGACTGTGTACAATGCATTAATTCTCCATCCATCCCTCATGCTGTTTGAACACTTTTGAACCCAGTATATCATCTTTACTGAACAATTTGTCAAATGAAAGAACTTAGTAAATGCTATTCTTTCCATAACATATTGCTTTTGGGTGCCAGTGAATGAGAAATAACAATAGGAAAAGATAATAAGTAAGTAAACATCAGGTCAAGAGAAGTGGTTGGTTAGCTTTATCCAACCCAAAAATGAGAGCAATACTTTTAGAAGTCAGACCATCCGCATCAAAATTACCTGAAGTTGTGAAATATGCTGATTCCCACCTCAGAATCAGCAAATCAATGCACAATATGGATTTTACCAATATAGTGTTATGTTTTTTTTTTTAATTGCCTTTTAGAAGATGTGGGGGGAAAGAGTGTGTCCCAGCCTATGCCATAGTCTAAAATCTTAGAGATGTGATGAAGTTCACCCTCAGCCAGATGGCAACTTAGCATTATTTCATTCAGAAGGACAGTGTGGAGGAGAGTGTTTGGGGAGTGGAGAGAAGGAGGGGGAGACTGAGGAACGGTGATCACAACCCCTCAATTGTCTTAGCAGTGCTTTCCTGGGGTTTCATATCATTGCATGTAAAAGATGATGATATTATATCCAGCACCCTGGGACAAGCAGATGAGTCTGCTCACCGATAAGACCCCAAAAGAGACTGAGGAGATCAATGTCATCCCTTTGGGGACACCCTGTTGAGAAACTGCTCTAGGTAACATCCATCACTCTCTCTGTTCATCACTACGTGGGCTTGGCAGTACCTGGGCACTAGTTTTGCCTTCTCTACTTTGTAGAACAGAGGGGCTAAGACCAGGAAGTCGCTGGTCACTCTCCAGATTCTTTTAAAGAATGCATTTCCATAGTCAATTAGTGAACACCGTTATACAGACATAACATTGCACGCAGAATATTTTTCTTAATTACTGTATTTTATTTATCTTTGAATGAAATTAGTAATTTTATAATTACTATATCTGAAAGTACATTCAAAGTACTTGTCTTATCTTTTCCGTTAGTAATCTATAACGCTGTGAAGTGAAATTTCAAGAGCTTTTTTTATTACTGCACATACAATAAGAAAAGATGTCAGTGCAAAACACATAGGATAGAGATAGACTCCACTTTTACTTACCCTTATGTGACAGTTGTTTTTTGATCATATTTGCATTTTAATAAAGCAAGTAGACATTCATTCTATGTTAAAAAAAAATAAAGGTGGAGAGAAGGAGTCAAGTAGGAACAGAGAAGTCCAAAGATGGCTTGGACATTAATGCTTATAAAATTAAAAAAGGTAAAATTACCAAGTGATTCATAATTTAAATAAAAAGGCTTCCTAGTCACTTTTCTAAATTTTGTAGCACTAAAAATGTGGATTTCCATATATAACTCAAACTATGTTGAACTTTAGCAATGTATCTTTTAGCATTCGTTGGATGCATTAAAATATTGTGAAATAAATTAGAAAATACACAACTTTGAAAATCAACTTTAAAAAAAAAATTGAATAACACACAGAACCAAAAGCAAACTATAATACCACTCTCATACAGAAAGCAAAAAATTGCATATGTTTACGCATTTTGAATTTCTATTTGTAATTTCTATTTGGTCCCCGTTCCACAAACTTAAACAACTGCCACGCAAGACAACACAAAAGCAAATGTGAAAGCAAAGCGCACGTTAAGTGTATTCACAAACTTGCAGTAAATGTGAACTAAACATCAGTTTTATGAGCTGAATAAATAATCACTTCATCCTGCTGCTTGGCCATTGCAACTACTTACTCATGACTTAAACCACATTAAATACACAGCTGATTATCTGTTTATAACTATGAGTTAATGCTGAAAGGACATATGAGACATAAAAGTCAGTTGGTGTCCAGAGAGAGTGGGTAAAATATCATAGTCATTGCATGACTTACTGGGTAATCATATAAGGAAAATTAAATTAATGGAAATTCTCCTATGATATGTTTCCATTAAATACACTATGAACTACCAACTGCCTTCAGCATTCATTTAGTGTTGAAAATAAAATGATTGAGAAAATCCATTAAAAAAAGGAAATTGCCATAGTTCAGGCAGGAAGTGATTAAGGTAAAAAATAAAGATTTTAGTAAAGTTGCAGTCATGGTAAGAATGATATCTCTTCTGATCCTGTTCTGGTGTGTTAATAACAAAACCTAGAAAGAGAAAAATAATTTCATAGTGATAAAAATAGCCACATGTTAGAATCACAATTATTTCACCATCCACATTGATGTACATAAATCCAAATGATTTAAGCTAGAATAATTAGTACTGATAAAAGCTTATGGAAATATGAATGCAGACACAAGTAGGAAAATTCTAACTTTTAAAAACTAATCTTGAAAGTTAAGGTTATAAAATGACTTTTTCAAATTCATAATCTTCCCATATTTTATTAAGAATCGCTGCATGCAAGGACTGAAGGCTCAAATATTACTGCTTCAGTCAGTAAGCAGTAGCCATGGAGTGCTTCCTGTGCGGGTAGCTTTAGAGAAACCCCACGAGAGGGCAAAGCACTCTCTCTACCAGGGACACCCTTTAATGCCTGCATTGAAAGGATACATAAGCTTTCTGTGGCTTCTCGACATCTAGGAGATCAGAAAACTCATATTCAGCTGTGTGCAGTCCTGAGGTCCAACAGGGAAGCAAGAAATGCTGATGAGAATACAGAAAAGAGAAAATTGTTTCAAAAAAAAATCTGATGCATTTGAATGCAAATTTAAGACCCAGAAGAAGTAGCCAAGACAAACTGAAAGATGTCGAATTTGGCATAATTAGAAAAAACACATGGTGAGTTGCAAACTGAATCCTGTGAATGAGCTGGGATGGCGGGGAAAGTTCCTCAGGACCAAAAGGATGAATGCTTTTGCATGTGTCAATTTCTATGTCATTAACTTAGCTTAGCTTAGTGTGAGTATTATATTATAGGAATTAATGAATTTACTGGATTTTAATAACATATCATCTGCCAAACACTTACTATGTGCTAAGTAGTATGTTAAGTACTTCATAGGCGATATTCTTTTATCTTCATTGATTCTGTAAATAGGTATGACATTTTTACAGATGGAGAAACTGAGACTCCAAAATTTTAAGTAACTTGGCCAACTTCTCATGGTTAGTGAGGAGCCAGAATTGAATCCAACTTTGCTCAGTTTAAACTTTCATGATCTCGTTCAATACAAGGCCAAGCTTGTTATATCTCCCACCCAGAGACATGGAGTCAAGTCTCTGTCTTCTACTTTCTTGGACCAGTGGTTCTCAAACCTATCAAACCACGTCCTCATTCCTCCCTTTTACAACAACTTTGTAATACTCTCTTGACCACATCAAAAAGAAACTCATAGGTAACACTCCCCTCCCTCCCATTTTTTTGAGACAGAGTCTGACTCTGTCACCCAGGCTAGGGTACCATGACATCAGCCTAGCTCACAGCAACCTCAAACTCTTGGGCTCAAGCAATCCTCCTGCCTCAGCTTTCCTGGTTTCTAGGACTTCAGGTACCTGCCACAATGCCCTACTGAGTTGTTCTATTTTTAAGAGAGATAGGGGCTCATGCTTGCTCAGGCTGGTCTGGAACTCCTGGAACTCCTGAGTTCATGGGATCCTCCTACCTCAGCCTCCCAGAGTGCTAGGATTATAGGCATGAATCACTGTGCCTGCCTGGTGTAATATACCATCTCTAATAGAAAGTAAATCTAATAATAAAGAATAATTAATAATCAATAATACAGTTTTTTCCTTTCTTAAAATGTGTATACATTTTTGACTCTCTCTGTATAGTCAATGTTCATACATGTTCACGCAAGTTCAGCCATAATTTTACTAAAATACTTTAATAAATAATCTAGTGTTTTCCTGTAAACATAGAATTGCCAAGAATAGAACAATCATACAAGCATGTTTATATTGGTAGATTTTGTTCATTTGTATGTCTGTGATTCAAATACATGGAAAGGGTTGCCTTTGGTGATGTCTTTTTTCTGAAATGGCAAATGAATCTAGTTAAAGTTCCATACAGAATAAAATACAATCTTTCCTCCATTTAAACACTGGTTGAATATCTTCAAAGGTCATTGCATAGGATAACCATACCAAAAACTTCCTTGGGTTTATATGTAAAATTGTTAGCTTTAGACATATAGAAATATACATACACAGATATTTCATCTATCTGATGTATGGTGAGATATTTAAAAGAATGCAGAATGTATGTACGAGATAAATGTTACAGGATGTTAAGCCTTCTGATCCCACTCATGACATGCTGATGGCATCCACCCCAATCAGAATGCAAACCAAAAATTCCATTAATAGTGGTACAGGTTACCCCCAAGAAAAACCATTCATTTAAACCTTTAAACAGGATTCACTAATATAAACAAAGATGACATGTTGATTCAACTACACACATGAAATACATGTAAAATTAAAACACTTTTAAAAGCTCCATGGTCATCAGGAGCTGGAAAATGTTTGGATTAAGATGAGACTAGCCAGGAGTGAAATACTTACATGGAATATATTTTAAAAACAACAGAAAGGAGGGCATGAAAATACAGGTTAAGCCTTGCCTAGAATAAGCCAATGGGAGACTAATAGGGAGGGAATACTCTCTTTTTGCCTCAGGTAAGTGTGTCTGCCCCAGCTCCATTTCCTCCTGGACCCAGCTCCTTCCTGGCGGCTCTCTCTCCACAGGCCCAGCTCCCATGGAGGGCGTGGCTCTGAGCTCTGTGACATCACCTTGCCTCTTGGTCCCTCTCCTCCTGGAGACCATAGAGGCTTCCTGCTGTTCCTATCTTCTGATCTTGAAGTTGTTTTACCATTCTCTTCAGCTTTTTAACTCTTTGAACTCCTTTTGAATTCATTTCCTATATTCAACCCTATATCCGACTTTGTCCAACATAATAATTTTCCTGTTCTTCTCTGATTTCAGAAGACATCCTACACAATAATCCACAACCTAAAACAAGAAGCTGGAAGGTTTACCCTACATGATAATCCACAGCCTATAACAAGTAGCTGGAAGGTTTGCCATGAGGGTGATGGTGATTTTAACAAAGTACCAATACTCTGTTACATAGCAGGAATTTACCCTGCCTCATAGTGCTACACACCTCATTGCTGAATATCCCTAAGTCACCTTTGAGGTACTCCCCTTGGGAAGCTGTGCACAGGTCTCCTAGTCCAGGTTCCCAGTGCCTAGTCCACCCTTCAAAGCAATTTTGGAACTCTTTTTCTGGAATGGCCATCAGAGCTGTCATTGTATGAGGTCTGACAATTGTCTACCAACAGATGAATAATAAAGAAAATGTGGTACATAGACATGGTGGAATATTATTCAGCCATAAAAGGAATAAAATTCTGTCATCTCCAACAATGTAGGTGGAACTTGAGAAAATTATGTTCAATGGAATAAAGTCAAGCACAAAAAGCCAATTTTTGCATGTTCTCACTTAAATGTTAATATAATAATTGTGGCATGGAAATAAAGAGTAGAACTTTCCATAAAGAAAAATTCAGGTCTGAATTAAGTTCACAAACTCATCCTAGAAATGGTGTTATCTACCTCACTGCTGAGTATCACTACGGTCACCTTGAAGTACTTCCTTTGGCCTTCTGGTGACAATAGTGATATTCAGCAAGGAGGTAGGCAGCACATTTACTAGGATGAGTTCACGAACTTAAATGTAAGACCTCATATGCTCAAAAGAAAGGAAATCAGTATTTTGAAAAGATAACTGCACTTCCTTGTCTATTGCAGCATTATTCACAATAGCCAAGATTTGAAATTAACCTGCCCATCTACTGACAGATGTACAGATAAAGAAAATGTAGTACATAGACACAGTGGAATATGATTCAGCCATAAAAAGAATAAAATCCTGTCATTTGCAACAACATAAATGGAACCGGAGAGCCTTGTGTTCAGCGAAATAAGACCAGCATAAAAAGCCAAATTTTGGACGTTTTCACTTATATGTGAGAGCTGAAAATCAAAACAATTATCTCATGGAGATAGAGAATAGAACTTTCCACAAAGTTCACATATGATTTATTTCGATCATGACTTCTGTCAAATATTTAAGAAAGAAATAGCATTGTTATATAAATTTTCAGGGGAAAAAAGGAGAAAATACCTTCCAATTCATTTTAAAAGGTCAGCATAACCCTGCTGCCAAAACCATACAAATACATTATAAGAAAGCAAATTACAGAATATTCCTCATAAGCATAAACACAAAAAGCCTCAACAAAATTGAATCCAACAATGTATTAACAGGATAATGTGTTACAACAAGTGGTACTTATTTTAAGAGAGCAAGGAGATACTTTAACTTTCTATAGTCAATCAACATAATGTATCAGATTGTCACAGTAAAGAAAAACAAGCATCTCAATAGACACAGAAAAGGTATTTGACATAATTTAGCACTCATTTGTGTAAAAGCACTCAGCAAACTAGGAAAAGTTAAATGGTTCAAAAAAGGGCTACAAAAATATTGAAGGAAAATAAGATGCAACACTGTTTTGACTATTGTCTCACAAAAAGAATTGAATTGACAAGAGAATAGAATGACAGTCATCAAAGGCTGGGAAGGATAGGGGCAAGGAGGAATGCATACAGCAGGATGGGGGGGGGGGCGCAGAGGTATAATTAGATAGGTAGAAAGAGCCATGATACAAAAGAAGAATTGTATTTGTGAAGTTTATTCTTATTTTTCAATTTGGGTTTGCAAGCAATCCCGAGATGATGATATGGTAACAATGACTACAGCAATGATAGTGACTGTATTTTATTTAGAAAATTGTTTTGTTCTTAAGATTTTCCACCTTGACTAGACTATTCTAGTCTAAACAAACACAGCAGAGAAGTCATCTACACATTCATAGAATTCAAGATAGCTGAGGTTTAACTTATTTTTCTCCCTAGAACGGAACTAAATTTACTTCTTGAGACCTCATATCTGTTAAACAGTGGATAATGCAACCTCATTAATTCAAGGTAAACTCAAATATTTAACGATATTTCCTGAGCACTAAGTATGTGCAGGGGATCAGGATTCATGAGTGAACAGCACAGAAAAAGCTTGAGGAGCTTACATCTAGCCAAAAAGGTAGATGACTTAATAAATCATGAGTGAATAAATTATAGAATAGATTAAGGCACAAGTACGGGGAAAAAAAAAATCAATAGAGGGTAAGTGGGAGCAAAAGTGCTGGGTGTCAGGGGTGTGGTAGGAGAGCCAGGAGATAAGGATAACTGATCATGTTAAATGAACTCACCAGTGTAGACCTCATTGAAGAGGTGATATTTGGGCAAATATTTGATGGAGGTGAAGGAGGTAGCCAAATGGCTATATGGAAAAAGTATATTCCAGGCAGAGGAAACTTCTAGGGCCATAAACAGAACATACTGAGTTATTCCCCGGACAGCAGAGGGCCAGTGTGGTGGGAGATGAGGTGAGTAGGACGGTACCGGGAAATGAAGTTAGAGGAGTAACAGGGGCCTGACCACATAAGGCCTTGAAGGGCATGATAAAAACTCTGGGTTTTACCCATTGTGGAGTTTTGCACAGAAGAGGGACATGATCTGATTTACACTTTAGTGTTTATTCTGGCTACTATGTTGAGAACGGGTTGTGGGAGAATGTTCTGGTTATCTATCACTAGCTAACAATTTACCACAAAAGGTAATGTTACCAAACACTGTATGCTATCTCTTGGTTCCATGGGTCAAAAATTCAGGCACGGCTCAGCTAAAATACCACAATTCTGTCCTATGTGGTATTTTTCTGGGGAAGGGCTGCTCTGGAGAATACAAGATGGATTCATTTACATCCCTAGTGTTCTGAAAAACTGAGCTGGAACATTGTCAACCTGAGCACCTACATATGGCCTCTCCACCATAGCAGTCTCAGGGTACTTAGATTCTTACGTGGAGCCTCAGAGTGCCCAGAGAAAGTGTTCTAAGAATCAGGAAATAGAAAGCTATGCATTTCTTAACATCTGTGGCTTGGAAATTGACAGAGTGTCACTTCGGTGATATTATCTGAATCAAGTCAGTTCTAGAGCCTATCTAAATTTGAGGAGATGGGCTATAGACCTTCATCTCCCAATAGGATAAGTGTCAAAGAATTTATGGGAAGCTCTACAGTTTATCCTCCTCTAAATTTCTCCCACCTATAAAATACACTCACTCCCTCCTCAAATTCCCAAATATATCATCCCCTAGGGCACCAGGCTCAGACATGAGGTTCAGGATCTCATTATCTAGTTCACATTCGTTATCAATATCCAGCTTCCCCCACCTGGGAGATCTTTCTCTGATTGGAATAGAGAAACTACAGTGATACCATCATGAAGTTTTTCAGATCAAATTCATAAGGCAAATACTTCATGTTCTGTTGCTTCTTCCTTCACTTTGATGGCTCTTCTCTAGCAATTCTGACACTAGCAACTGCAAGTCTTGACTTGCAAAATTATTGGTTCTGTTATAAGATTTTTAAAATCATTATTGCCTTTTCAAAAATGTATTTAAAAAAATTAAAAAAATTTTAAAAAAAATTACAAAAAAATTAAAAAAATTAAAAAAAAACCCAAAAATGTATTTAATTCCTTTTTTATCACCATGAGAAAATTAATGTTATGGTGCAGAATAAACTGACTCCAGGAGAAATTAGAGGCAGAGAAGTCTTTCAGGAGGCAAGTTAGGAGGCAGTTCCCTAGACTTGAGATATTGTGAGCTGGAGATCTTGCATTGCATGGAATGAATAACTTGTTCTCTTGCTCAATGATACTGCTGAAAATTATTTCTTCCTGAGGTCATACTGACTCACCCTGAAACATAGCTTATCATTTTTTTATTTACCATATCAGAAAGCTCTTTAACAGGCCTCTGACATCTAGTAAATGCCCAGTACATACTAGTCATTATCAGTAGTCACAGAACTGTGTATCTTTTACATCAGGAATTTTCCAGCTCTTCCGCTGAACTTTGTTTTCCTGACTTGACACCACTCTCCTTAGACAAGGCACTATTTTTCCCTGACACTTTAGGGAATAACATGGAAGGGGATCTGAGAATAAGATACGGTGTTAAAACAATTAAGTAATATCGTTATGAAGAGTTACCAGTAGATGGCGATGTTGAATAATATTTCCTATGTTATCACAAACCTTGTCCCTGACTTAACAAGGTGCATATTTTTAACTATAATAAAAAAAATTTAATTAATTAATTAATTAATTAAAAAAAACAAGTAAGAATAAAAAGCAGGCTTGTGAACAAACATCTGCTCTGTTACATAGTCTCTTTTTTTTTCTTTTTTACTTTATATAGTCTCATTCTAATGGAAATCTTTTCAAAAATTATAACTAACCTTTAAAACGTTTGAAAATAACTGTAAAAGTGATGGGATTCGGCCTAGAATGTGAGCTCTGGAGCTCTTGGGAAGAGGTCCTCCCACAGCAGCTCAGGGTCAACACGTGAGACTTTGGCTTCTGGGCTGTCCCATGGGCTCTAAATTTCATCTAAACTTTGGAGTCAATGCTTTCATAGTGAATTACAGAAGATAAGTGATGGATAACTGCCAGTGTCCAACCTACGTGCTACATATATGAGGTAGAGCCTGGCTTGACTTGTTCTCCCTCAATTAAAAATAACTATTGAGCAACTACTGATCCGTGCCAGGCACTAAATGAGGTGCTTTCCATACTGGATCTTCTTTCTTCCTCGGAACAGCCCTCATAGAGGTCAGCACTGACAGTCATAGTTTATAGATAAGGGAACTGAAAAATTAAGTTACTAGACTGCATTCATTTGACTAGTTAGTGGTAGAGAAAGAATTTGAACCCAACCCTGGTAAACTCTCATGTTTGGATTCTCATCTGTCTAATAAAACATCAAAATCCATTTACTGAATTTTAAAAGAGAAACTAACTTAAACTTTGTGCATTGCTGTTCACACCCTTGTTTAGGATATCCAATGGACGGCCAGTTTGTATTTTGCATTAGGGGTCAAGCCCAACTAAAGAGCCTACAGATCAAGAGGAAGTAGTAAATGTTGCCTTCAGAGCCAAACTACAGCATCTACTCGCTCCGCTCAGAAGGCAGCTTCAGTCTCATTGTGGGGCTTTGTCAGCATTTATGGGAATTGCCAGTTTAGCAGCAAAAGAACGTTTTCCTGACTCATTCGTTAACATCCCCTCCTTGGCAAGTCATTCTGACCTAAAAGGGCAATGTATTTTCCTGGCTGATTAGAGAGTAACATGGAGAGGGGTCTGAGAAGACAAGATACAGCAGACTAGAAAACATTTTTGATACACATGTCTAACAAAGAATTTATATCCAAAATCTATTTGAAAAACGTCTTCAAGACAGTAAGAAAAACAAACGCACTCCATTTTAAAGTGGGAAGACAGAACAGGCCTTTCATAAAAGATACTTCCAACAGCCAACAAGCATTATGAAATTTGTTCCACACTGTTCTCCAGTAAGTTGCACATAAAACTTATAGGATATCCACAAGGTGACAACACCAAGTGCTGAGAAGGAAAAGAAACAACTGAAACTCTCAGACATTGCTGGACAGAGTGCGTAGTGATACAACCACACTGGGAAGTCGTTCAGCACTTTCTACTAAAGCTGAATGTATTTGTACAAATCCACCTTTAGGTATATATTCACGAAAATACATACGTATGTTTACTAAAAGGCATTGCAAGAACATTCATAAGAGGATTACTTAGAATAGCCCAGCATGGAAACCCTTCCGAATATTAATCAACAGTAGAACGGATCCAATTGGTTGTGACATATTTTTATAATCAAATTCTATATAGTACTGAAAAAAATTAACTGTAGTTTATAAGATGAAATGGATCAATCTCACAGGTATGTAACCAAAAGAGGCCAGAGACTTATCTGAAATTTTAAAACCAGATAAAACTCTGTATTATAAAAGTCAGAAGAGTGGTTATCTTGTCAGAAAATAATGACTGACAGTGGACATAGGGAGGCTTCTAGGGTGCTGGTAATGTTCTATATCTTGATCTGAGTACAAGTACACATGTGCTTACTTTGTAAAAATCAAGATGTACACTTACAATATGTGCTCTTATCTATTTATATTGTACTTCAGTAAAAATAGTTGGTAAATAGATCCTCAGCTCAGCATAACATGCTAAAAATTCACAATAGAATGAATGAAAAATATGAATTGAAAACAGAGAGAAACATTATTTAGTCACAGAGGAACCAAAAAGACTCACGGTAAGCTTCTCTTCAATATGCTTTGGCTATTTTACAAACCAACAGAGTAAAAGTGAAAAAAAAAAGAAAATTTTATGACTCCAATATAAGGCAGTAAAGAGAGGTAGAGGGAAGAAAAAAGGAAAGAATACAAAGCTGAATACATAAAAGAAGAGATTGCAATAATTTCAAATATAATAAAAATCAAACTAAAAGTAAATGAATTAATTAATCTATTAAAATGAAAGAATTGTGAAATCAGGTTAGACAACAACAAAACTTCAGACACATGTTACTTATGTTGCTCGTGGAAGAAAGCTGGTGGCATAATTTTAGTATCAGACAAAGTAGAATTTAAGACAAAACATATTGTTAGGGACAAAATGAAAAACCCACAAGAAAGATATAACTACCATACACGAGTGTGTGTTCCCCTAGTAATTTAGCTTGAAATCCATGCAGCGGAACTGGAAGAATTACAACGTGGCATTAACAAATCCCCCTTAGTGGATAGCTTTATTGTTAATAAAATTTTTCTATATATGACATACCTGCATAAAGATAAAGAAATCATAAATGTACGGTTCAGTGAATTTCCATACATTGAACTGTGTAATCAACCAGTACCCAGATAAAGAAAAAGTTCATCAGTGTGCCAAAAACACCCTTATTTCTCTTCCAGTAACTAGAACTCGCAGGCAAACATTCTCCTAAATTCTAACACTAGGTGGCAATTTTGACTGCTTTTCAACTTTATAGAAATAAGATAATATATGAAGCACTCTCTGGGGCCGAGATTCTTTCCTTCAACATCACCATTGGAAGCTGTACCCAGCTATTACATGGAAGTATAATTTGTACAGGTGAATATACCAGAATTTATGTTTGCATTCTACTGTTGATGAACATTTCAATTGTTTACAGTTTTTGCATCTCACAAATTGGAGCCACTATAAACATTCTTATATGTGTCTTTTGATGAAGTCACATGTGCATTTCCTTTGGGAGATTTTCCTAGAAGCGAAATTACTGGGTGACATGTATACACATGCTTAACTTCAGCACACACTGGCAAATAGCAGTCTACTCCTGCTCCCACCCACAGTGTATGAAACATCTGGCTAGTTTACCTCCTTACCAACACTTAGTCATGGAACCCATCTGAGGCATGTGTTTAGTATTCATCATTTTAACTTTGATTTCAGTGAATGAAGTTGTACCCCTTTGTACCTACATTGGTACTTTGAATACCCTCTCTTGAGAAACTCCTCTTAAACTCTTTTGTCCACTGTTTAGTTGTCAGCTTTTTCCTTATTGATTTATGAGAGTTTTGTAAAAATATAGTCTAGACATGAGTAATTTGTAAGCTGTATCATGTGTCATGGGAGATTTTAAAACACTTCTTTCAGAAACTGATACCTCAAGCAAAAAAACAAAACACTGGTAAGAATACATAAAATATAGAAGGTTGACGACACGCTCTTTTAAGCCTGTAAACTGAGAATCTGCATCCTTTTTGTGCATTGAGCATGTCACAAAGAAAGTCTTAATAAACATTTCAATATCAATATTATATAGATCATAGTCTGTAGCCAGGTGCCATTCAATTATACATAACAATGAAAAGTCAGTTCTTTAAAAAATGCTCTCTTTTATAGCCCTGGACTAAAGGACTCTGGAAAAATTGAACTTACTTTGGAAATAAGGACTATGGGAGGTTTTCCCAGAATGATTACAACTCTGAAAGAGGAATCATGGGAAGGGTTAGAGTAACTAGTGGAGAATTAAGAGCCCCACGTTCCATTTTTCAGGTTCAGGAAATGCTGCAGGCTCTAATCCTCTAGGCTGAACAAAGACTTGGAAGGAAAAGACCCGAAGAAAGCTAATAGATAAATAACCTGACTGCTGTGCTTAGTTCAATCCGGTGTTTCCCATTATTTTTATATTTAAAAAATCCTTTTATCAAAGGATAACTATCAACATCTCCGAGAATAGTTTGGGAAACACTAGCCCAGAGATTTTAATGCTAACTCTTCCCCTAGTTGTTCACATAAAATGCTTTATCAGATTTTTTTTTCTGGTGTCCTAACTCAGAAGCCATCGGAAGCCTCTCTTTTGCTAACCTTCTATTATTCACTGAAACTGTGACTCTTTAATGTATTTTGTTTTGTTTTGTTTTTTACAGCTCCAGGAAGATTATTTTTAAGTGGGGTTAGGTTTTTTTTTTTGTTTACTTTATGATCATAAGAAAATGCTTTCATCATCTCTTGTTTACTAATGTATAATGGTTTTAAAATAACCATAAATGTGAAGTGTAAAAATGTACTAAGAGATAGTAACAGGGTTCACAAGTTGGAAAATGTTCGTTATTCTTTTCCTGTTTTTCTTTTTAATTTCTTTGAAGACAAATAAAGGAACACTTTAATCTGTGTTTTTCAAGATACATAAGTTCTGTTATTACTAGGTAAACACAAAGAATCATGAAGTTCAAATCAAATGTTTCAGCCACACTTCATTAAAAATAGTATTTACATAACTAGTAGGAGAAAAGATAAATAGTTCGTGTTTTATCTTTTATCCTCTCTTATCTGAATATCTTATAATAAATATGAAAATATTACAAAAATGTTGAGAATAATATATCGTTTCCTTGAAATTTTATCTACTTCAAATTTCAGTTTATATTGCTAACTAATCTGACTTTCTGAACTTGCCCAGAATCCTTAGTGTACCTGTACATGAAAATTGAGAAAGGAAAAAAATGTGAATTTTAGAGCTGACAATTTTTCCAGTAATTTTAGCAGCATAGATACTTGACCTGAATACATGTAAAACCAGAGCCAAAAATTCACTTCTCCTTTCCTTTTGTAAAGTGTTTTACTTATCTCACAGAAATGTATATCTTAGTAAAGAAGTTATTCATGACCAGGTTCACACCTGTAATCCTAGCACTCTGTGAGGCTAAGGTAGGACGATCCCTTCACCTCAGGAGTTCCAGATCACTCTGAGCAAGAGCAAGACCCTTGTCTAAAAAATAGAAAACTTAGCTTGGAGAGATGGTCTGTGCCTATAGTCCTAGCTACTAGGAAGGCTGAGGCAGGAGGATCACTTACGCCTGGGAGTCTGAGGTTACAGTGAGCTATGTTCACGCCATTCTACTCTACCCAGGGCAACAGAATGAGACCCTGTCTTAAAAATAAATAAATACATACATACGTACATACATACATACATACCATAAACTAAAAGTGCTCATTTCTAGAGAGTTGATAACTTGAAATTCCTGGGACAGAGTAAGTATTGAGTATTGCTTTGTTAGGGAAACGGGCTCTGGACTGGTTGGTTTGGATATAAAAGGTGAGTTGCTTGCTATCTTTAGGAATTAGCTAGTCTTGGGAGAGGCAGTTCTTCCAGGGTCAACAAAGCCCCAAGATGTCAAAGCATCAAAAATCAGGATAAAAAAAAGAGCATTATCTTGAATGATACAGATATAGAATGAACAAACAAAAGAGTAGAAAGATGGGTAAATACAATATGTTATCATTTTTCTCTTGCATTCTCTAAATTGTGATTGACAGATAAAACAAAAACTACAACACAGTTTAATGTGATTCTAAATGTTTATGAGTCCCGTACATGGTTTGCTATATTTACACCTCAGTACAGTCGTGTCTCATTTAACAACAGGTAAACACTCTGAGAACTGTGTCATGAGGCCATTTCATTGTTGTGTGAAAGTCGTCGAATGAGCTT
Organism: Loris lydekkerianus; assembly: GCA_963574355.1. Lineage (NCBI taxonomy): Eukaryota > Metazoa > Chordata > Mammalia > Primates > Lorisidae > Loris > Loris lydekkerianus. The sequence goes on from CAUYPK010119056.1 coordinate 54,625, forward strand.
AAACAAACCCAGATGCCATACTGTACTACACACCGAGGCTGTATGGGATAGCCTACTGCCCCTAGGCTACAACCCTGCACAGCATATTACTGTACTGAACACTGTGGGTAATTGTAACGATAAGTATTAGTGTATCTAAACATATCTCAAAGTATAAAAGTTATAATAAAAATAATGAGTTCTAATCTTAGGGGAATTCCACTGTCTATGCAGTCCATCGTCGACTGAAAGGTTATGTAGTGCATGACTGTGTTTCATTTATTGAACTTGCAAAATAAGGAGCTGACTCAGGGGGAAATGTGTAAAAAGGTGCAGAGGTATGAAGCATTTAATTTGGCTTCAGAATAGAGAGGGAAGAGAAGAGAATGAGCTAGAGGGGTACTAGTGTCCAGGATGTGAAGACCTGCAGGTGCGTCACTGAGCACCTGGAAGTTGGGGGTTTTAGGGCTGACGGTGTCCATTCAATGTGTAATAAATCATGCAGAAGGAAAATGCTGAAATCTGTATTTCAGAAGGTTTATTTGCATATGCTACTAATAGCTCTATATGAAGTAATAATCTGAACATTGCATTATATTATTTATCTGTCTAAATTTAATATAGTTCAGAATTATTTGCTTTCATGGATTTATTCCACAAATATTTGTGGAAAGCTTCTATAAGCCAGGCTCTTACTCAGTTACACAGGGTCCAGCGTCGGGAAGAAGAAATGAAAGGGCCAGCAAATCCTGCCCACATATAATTCAAATATTCTATAGTAAATTCTTTTATGGATATTGAAAAAATGATAAAAGCAAAAGACAGAAAATTTTAAATCTATACTGTTCTTTCCTTCGTTTTCCTTTTTCTTCCTTTCCTCCATCCTTTCTTCCTGACTTCTTTGCTTCCTTCCTTCTTTCCTTTCCTCACAGCATCTTTATCTATTACAATTCAAAAGACAGATAAATAGATAGAAGATAGATGTCAGAGACAGAGAGGTATTTAATCATAATAATCATGGTTAAAAATAAAGAATTCCAAACTCTTAAAAGTTTAATATCTTAAAAAATTCAAAGATTATTTCTTAAGCTCTAAAAACTATTATTGTCATTAAGAAAAGCAAGCTGATGTGAGCATGGTTTTACTAAAGATCTGGATCATGTATTATTTAATAGACAACAATGACTAATTTAAACCCTTGGTTTAATTATTAAACCAATAAATTAAATTTATCATTAAATTTAATCATAAATGGTTATTTATTGATTGCATTATTCCATTTTTTTTCTGCTTCTGAAAACAAGCTTATGTAACTTAACTTCCATGGATTTTTTTTAATAGATATAAATAGCCGTAACAGTCACATTGAGTAAATGAAATAGATGAGAAGGAATCTGAATGTAAGATTGAATTACAAGTATTTAACAGTAAAATTATAGATTGAAGGGTTCAGAGTTGAAGTTCTGATGTTTCCCACTCTAAACCTGCTTCTCCTACATTCTTATTCATCTGAAATAATGGCAACTTGGTGCTTTCAGTTGCTCAGAATGAAAACTTATACTCATCTTTGACTTCTTTTTCTTACGTCTTGTGTTTATGTCAGCAAATTCAGTTGGCTCTATTTTAAAAATATATCCAGAATGTGCCTACTTCTCACTTCCTTACTACTTCCAGCCTCATGAGAGCAAGTGTCATCTTGCCTAAAATATTCCAAGAGTTACCAAATAGCCTTCACTCTATTTTTGGCACAGAGACAAAATCATCCTTTAAAAATCTTAATCAAAATATATCTCTATAACACTCAAAATCCACCTTCCCTGGTAGTCCAGTGGTTAGGATTTGGTGCTCTCTATTGTACTCAAAACCCAATGACTTCCAATTTCAGAGTGAAAATCCAAATCCTTAAAACGTCTTCACTATATGGTTCCCCACTGTGTCTGCCTGTTCCTCATACTATGCTTCCCTTGGCTCCTTTTACTGCAAATTCATTGGCCTTTGTAGCTGTTCTGCTGTGTTTCCTCTTCACAAGCCTTTGCTACTCACCTGTACCCAGATCACTCCTCCCTCTCACATCCACGTGGTTCTCTTTCTCACCTTTTAAAAGTATTTGCTTAAGTGTCATCTTCTTAGCAAGACCTGAATGGATCTATCTGGCCGACTAAACCTATTCGGGAACTTTCTATGCCCTTTCACTGGTTCATTAGTCTTCATAATGATCTTCGTACTGATATATTAGAAAACATTTACTTTTTGTAATTGTCTGCCTTCCAAATTAGAATTTAGTTAATTCAGCTATTTAGGCATCTAAATCTAAACTTCACGAGTGAATTTTTTTTTTTTTCACCCTATTTTACTCACTTCTGTTTTTCTGGCACCTAAGACACTGACTAAAACATTGTAGACAGGAAGTACTTATAGACTAGATGAATAGATGATAGGTATGGTTTAATATGCCTTTTCAACAAGAAAAATATGTACAGGCTTATGAAAAGTAAAAATCAACTGCCAGGTAATTGTCTGAGGCTAATTTAGATAAGGTAAGCAATTCTCAGAATAGAACTGCCAATATAAATGATCCAAGTTTTCTCTGTACTTCCCTAAAGCACTGAATTGCTACATAATTGGTTTACCTTTGATTGTATCTCAAGAAATTTTATAATATTTTATCAGTACAAGTATACTTATTTAATCTAATTTCTTATTTTCAACCTCACATTTTCTACTTTATGATGCAAAGGATTATATTTATTTCTATCATACTTGAGAACAAATGGATGGATGGAAAGGGCTAAACAAAAATACTTCTCTATTGAGGATTCTAACAAGGTGACACCTGTGGCTCAAAGGAGCAGGGTGCCAACACTGTATCACTGTATACCGGAGGTGGCGGGTTCAAACCCAGCCCCAGCCAAAAAAAAAAAAAAAAAAACACACACACACACACACACAAAAAAAAAAAAACAAGACTCTAACCAATCAGAATTCTATACAGAAGCCATAGGTAAATTGATCTTTTTAAATTGATTATCTTTTGGTTATCTGACAGTCTTTCCCAATCATAGAGGCTTTTCTACATGTTTGTTTTAAATAACTCTGTAATCTTTTTCTACAAATAAGCTTTTGAAGGAAACTTTCAATGATTGCTTGTCTACTAAAACAGCTAGATCTGCAATAATTCACCAACCTAGTCTAACCATAGTTGTCTGCCTTTGTGTGGAGATTAAACTTTGATTATCTGAAATCTCAAGGAAGAAGCCATGATCTCATCCCTCACACAATATCCTATTGCCCACTCAAAATTTCCAACCGCCCTTTTTTGTAACTTATATTAAAAAAGAAACCTAAAAGGGCAAGTACTCATTCCTGAGCAATCTCTTGCTACATTTTCACTGATATCCCATCCCTGTAACAGAATTTCCAAATCTGTTTTCTAATTAGTTTTCATTTCTTTCTTGCTACTGAATTGATCCTCAAAGCTGCATATGGAGCACATATAAAGGTTATTTATCCTTAAAACATAAACATGCCACACTCACAACATGAACTGTGAAACTGATGGAGTATGTGTGTTGAAAACATATAACAGGTAGGTGGTGGGCAGTCTGTTGGGCCCACAACAGCCAGGTGCTTTATTGGATGGCCTTGTTAGGAGATGAGAACACAGAATGAATGACTAAGAAAGCAGGTGTTACTGATTCTCCAAACAAGTGTTCATTCTGACATTGCAAACTGGGGGGAACCAATGTGAACTCAAGAGTTTCTGCTTCTGGCTTGTGAATAGTCTTCACCAACACTCAGCTTTCAGAGTTCTCCCAGGTGTTACAGGTTTCCTAATGCTACATCCACACATTTAAGGAGGGAAGCCTAAGTTGTGATCCCTTGTTTCTGTGCTGTTTTTAATACACCAGTTCATTCATCTGACAGCTAGTTATTGAGCATCTAATGTGTGTAGGCTCTGTAAAGATATTGGATATAACATATATTCTAGAACACACGTAGACATAATCTCTATCCTACTAAGCTTTAAAATAGCAGGAGATGAGCAAGAAACAAAAAAGCTAACAGTAACACCTATTGATAAATGCTGTGAAGAGAATGAGCAAGTTTTCTGAGGGAGTCACATGGACGTCAAAATAGAATACAAGAAGGCTGAAAATACTCCAGCATTAACAACTGCAGGGTAAAATAATATTGATGTATGTTTTCTCAATTTTGAGCCCAACGCACCAACACAGCAATCTAGGTTTCTCACTAATTTAAGCATCTACGTTGTGAGCTGAATGTTTTAAACAGGGGTCCTCAAACTGCGGCCCGTAGACCACATGAGGTGGTGTGATTGTATTTGTTCCCGTTTTGTTTTTTTTACTTCAAAATAAGATATGTGCAGTGTGCATAAGAATTTGTTCATAGTTTTGTTGTTGTTTATTTAAACAATAGTCCGGCCCTCCAATGGTCTGAGGGACAGTGAACTGGCCCCCTGTTTAAAAAGTTTGAGGTCCCCTGTTAGGGAATATAGGGACATGAGGGCCACAGTCTGAAATTCCTGAAGAAAATTTGTTTTAAAATCCTACATTATTCATATACCATGTAGCAAAGAGAACTCAGTTGGTAAGTTGTTGACTTGGACTGTGTCTCTACACATACACACACAAAAAACTGACTGAAAAGTGACAAATTCAGCCAATTAATATTTATATCAATAGCACTAACATGGTTATTTGGAAGACTTTATTTTTCCATAGAATTTATAATTTAGTTTGATATCACAAACAGCTTTCAAGTGTATGAAACCTACACAAAAAGACTAAAACCTTTTAGTTTTTGTATAACTCCACTGAAAATGCAATTTACAATATGAGAGATTCAGTCAACTCATAGGAACAAGGTACGGCAAAGATCAAACGCTGTGGCAGTTAACTGGTAGACCCTATAGGGTTTCAGTTTCCTTACCTGCTTCAGTATTGGTACTGAGTTGGGAGAAAGAAGTGATTTTTATCATTGGAACTATAATATCAGGGCTAAGGAAGAGGGTGATAAAACACTACATTGCTCTTCTAAATGATACACTGAAAAGTAGAGCTACACAGTAACTTAAAATATTTTTAAAGTTCTTCCCTTAAAGGGGTAGGGACCTGTGTGTATGTGTGTGTGTTTGTGTGCATGTGTGTGTATGTATAAAATATATGCAGTTGACCTTTGAGTTATACAGAGTGACCCCTCACACTGTCAAAAGTCCACATATAACTTTTGACTCCCCGTAACTTAGCTATTTATACCCTACTCTTGACTGAAAGCCTAACCAATAACATGAACAGCTGATTAACACATATTTTATATGCTGTATGTATGATATATTGTATTCTTACAATAAAGCTAGAAAAAAAAGAAAATGTTATTAAGAAAATCATAAGGAAAAGAACACATATTTACTGTTCATTAAGAGGAAATGGATCATTGTCAAGGTCTCCATCCTCGTCATTTTCATATCGAGGAGGCTGAGGAAAGGGAGGAAGCAAAGGGTTGGTCTTGCTGTTTCAGGAGGGACAGAGACGGAAGAAAATCTGAGTATAAGTGGATCCATGCCGTTCAAATCTGTGTGGTTCAAAAGTCAACTGCATATGCTGCGTCTACAATCTCTTCACATTATAACAAAATAATTATTTTAAAAACAGTCAACTTCTTGTATGATAAGTAGAAAAGAATTTTTAAAATAGCCTTAAAAAGCAAACACTTGTCCTGTTCGGAACTAAGAAAACACTACCGATTATTACTACTGCTTAACTTCACCAGAAAATAACCATTCTTCACTTCATTTTGTGGTAACTAACGTAAGTAGATCTGGGTTTCTTAGGGTAATGATTTAGCTGGACTCTAGGATGGATGAGAAGTGAGTTGGGGCAATGATACTTTGCCAGCATAACCTTTTAAGTAGCTTCATTAAATGGTGACATGACTCAAGCACATGTTGAAGCTGTTGGTGGGAGATCAATGAGGATGGTTTGAGTTACAGACAGGTAACAACAAAGGCAGGGTCATTATCTCAGAAAACATTCTTGTGCTCCTGGGAGGCAGGGCTCAAATCTGTTTTCTGGGAGTAACACACTCTTTCATAATCTGATAAAAGCACTGAATGCTCTCCCCAGAAAAATCTACATATGCATGTTCACTCACATTTTTTATACAATTTCAAGAGATTCACAGACTTCCATCCACAGACCTCAGAAAGTACTCTAAGTAGAATTCTATCCCCTATGTTGTACATTAAAGAAAATTAATGGGGGCAGCACCTGTGGCTCAAAGGAGTAGGGTGCCAGACCCATATGCCAGAGGTGGTGGGTTCAAACCCAGCCCCGGCCAAAAACTGCAAAAAAAAAAAAAAAAAAAAATTAATTACCTAATGTTAAAAACTAAATATTAAATTTAAAAAATACTAATGAAGATTTCGATCACAGTCAAGGGCACAGTAGGAGAAGATAGTGCATGGTGAAGCAGGAGCATTGCAGTGATAAGTGACAACTCAACATGAAATAGCAGTAGTGGAATATAAGCCTGGTGGATAAATACAGGGGGATAGGCCACCCAGCAAGGGAGAGAACACAAGAGGACCAAAATCTCACTTAGTTCTTTCCTAAACTTATTAAGGACCAATCTTCCTCCTTTTGTTATATTTTAAATGCAAGTAAACAAAATACACCTTTTCAATTATGCACCCAGCTAGATTCCTTGGGAATTTAGACCTTGTAATTTTACCACTAGCAGATGTTTTAGTAGACTTTTGATTTAAAATGCGGTGATATCCTTCTAGCTACTAGAAGGATATGCAGCACATAATGCTATTTGGCACTATGAACCAAAGTTTCTATTTGTATGGGTGAAGGATAATAGCAAGAGGCCATATAAGCTGATGATTGTATCTAGTGAGAACTGAACTCTGAGATATATAAAAGAAGTATAAAACTATCTCAGCCTTCGAAAAGCCTTAATCAAGTTGAAGAGGCAAGGAACTAAAAATAGAGCTACCATTAGATCCTGCAGTTCCTCTACTAGGTATCTACCCAGATGATCAAAAATCATTTTACAACAAAGACATTTGCACCAGAATGTTTATTGCAGCCCAATTCATAATTGCTAAGTCATGGAAGCAGCCCAAATGCCCATCGACCCATGAATGGATTAACAAATTGTGACATATATATATGTATGTGTGTGTGATATACATACACACACACACACACACACACACACACACATATATATAGTGGAATACTATGCAGCCATAAAAAGATGTTTGCCTGGATGAAGCTGGAACATATTCTTCTTAGTAAAGTATCTCAAGAATGGGGGGGAAGTATACAGTGTACTCAATACTACTATAAAATCAGTATATAATCACCTACACATTCATAGGAAGGGTAAAACATAACTGTAGTCCAGAAAGAAGGAGGGAAGAGGAAGGAGAGGGGTGTGGAGGGGGAGGCCCGGAGGAGGGAGGATATTTGAGGGGCCTCACCTAATATGCATAACGCAAGGATACATTTCAGAACTACTAAGAATAGAGTATAAATGTCTTACCACAACAAATAAGTAAGCGAGGAGATGGTTAAGTTAATCAGTTAGATGTGAGCATTCCACCTTGTATATCAAATCAGCACATTGTCCCCCATAAATGCATTCATGTACACAGTTATGATTTAATAAAGAATAAAAAAAGAAAATTAGGAAATAAAGGGAGGATTAAATAAACACGTACAATACTGGCATAAGAGATACAAGTTGAAAGTGACTAATTACGGGATTCATAGCTCAGGGCTTAAAATTGTGTTTGCAAGCATACGATCTCTCTTGTCGAGACTTCACGATAAGGGATTATTGTGGAAGGGAAGTGCACCACAGACAGAAAAATGCATTTGCATTGAATGTTGATCAAATAAATGTAGATGTGGTATTGTGTTTTGAATATCTGCTTGTTTTAGCTAAATATATTTTTGTTTGCATCACCCTGAAAAGAAAAACAGAAAGAGATTGACACTATAAAATGAAGAGTCGGAATTTATTCTTAAATTCTGTTTATTTTCCCCTTAGGCTGTAGCTTTTGGCGGCTACCTTCATAATGTTGGTTTTGGCTGCTTCCTTCCCTCAGAGGTGACATTCTGACCTGTTCTGCCAGGCTGGCTCTGCGTGCAGTTCTGCTGTCCAGTGCTGTGGTCTAAAGGTTCCTTGCAGGTCCCTGCCATGCTGTACCTCCTCTGACTCCTCTTGCAGATAAATGAATCCCACTACACGTACACACACATTCACAAATAAATAAGATTAATATGAATAACATAGAATTGCTAAGCATTTGAAGAGTCTTCAAATTAATGTATGTTTATTAAATTTTCTGCACGACTAAAAGTAACTGCTTTGCATCATAATAGGAAATTCTGCCATTAGTAAAAAAGGCAAATTTTTAATTTATTTCTTTGATCGTGAAGACATCTCTATTTCAAAAATCTTATTGCAGATGCAAATATCACTGTGAACAATTTTGTGGTGTCATGATTAGTACAGAATTTAGGGAAGTGTGAAAGAGGAGTGTGCAGTTGAGGAGGGTGACTGAGAAGCTGGGGTGACAGGAGGGAATGCTAGGGTGCTAAACTCGCTGGAGAGTTTTCTTGAGCACTGATGCTGTATTCCCACGCCTCTGTTCCCAGGATACCATCCCAGACTGACCTGATCTTTACTACAGTCTTTCATCATGGGGAAAGCCATCCTATCTTCAAGGCTGCGGACTCAAATGTTAGAACAAAGTACCCTTAATTCTTGATTATACTCCTCTACTCTACTTGTCTAAGCAAGGCAAGGGTATCTTTATGGGAATTACTTGGGAAGTCATAGCACTTTTATACTTCCCTTTAAGTAACATTAACCAGATAGTTCTTCACATAAAGATAGTTACAAAGAAATATAGAACCTTGAGATTAAAAAGGAGGAACAACCCAGTCCCATCAGGAATTCATATCTCAAAATTTCTTCAAGAGCTTTACCCTCCAGAAATAGTTATGTAAGGTTAAAAAAAGAAATCACAAGCTTTTGAAATAGAATTAATTTTTGTTGTCAGTTATAAATGTTTTCAAATAGCAAAAAAAAAAAAAAAAAATGTAGCAACCGCAGATCCTAATTCATAACTAAAATTTATCCCTGGTCCAAAATTAAACCCCTATTATAATAGAAGCTACAACACTGATGATAATGTGTCCAGTGGAATTCTTGAGTTTTCAATACACTATCTTCCTCCACTCTTAATTCAATAAAGAATTACATTCTATGGAGACAATAACCAACAAGTATACTATTACAAAAATAATCACTTCTGCCAGGTATGTGTTAAAGATGTTTGCAAAAATTCTCTGAACAATGAGTTAGGCAGCTGTGGAAGTCACTCCACATGCAGCAATTGATAACTTTTAGTTTGGTTTTGGGAAGGGAAAGGACGGGGCTAATGACTATAGAAATCAGGAGCTTCACCCATCAATTCAGAGTATCAACTATTTTGTAGAAGAGAAAAGTATTGTTCAGAGACGTTCAATAACTCACAGCCATGTGTCTAATGCTGGGCAAAGCCACCAAGGCTGGTCAGCTTGTAAAGCCTTTCTACACATGACATGGCACTTTACAGAGTGGGGAGAGTTTAAACCTTTTGAATTTCTACCTTCAGAGGCCCCTTTAGGGATAGATATCTTTAAACTTATATTTATTTAAATAATAAAATGTGTTTTACATTTTAACAGACTAAAGACTCTAAATACTGTTAAAATTACAACCTGAAAGAAATCATTAGTATTGATTTTTCAAATAAATGTCTATATATCTTTAGAATCACTCTGAGTTGCTCAATACTTGTATAATTTTGCTGGAAAATGATCGGAATTTCTTATTTTTAGTGTTGTTTTACCAAAGTCAACTTAGACTTGATGTGATATCTTTGAGGTTATCGAGAAAAATAACTTAAGTCATAAAAAATGAAATCCACCCCACTACACGTACACACACATTCACAAATATATAAGATTAATATGAATAACATAGATTTGCTAAGCATTTGAAGAGTCTTCAAATTAATGTATGTTTATTAAATTTTCTGCACGACTAAAAGTAACTGCTTTGCATCATAATGGGAAATTCTGCCATTAGTAAAAAAGGCAAAATTTAAGAAAACATTTGAAGCTGTGTGATGAGCTGGGATTGCTCCCCTCTTCAGTTGGCATAAGCCCACTTGTCCATGAAATCTAAGGCTAATTTAGATAGTGGGAAAGAAAGTGCCATTTTACTGCTTTATTTTTTGAAATTCCTTTAAATGTCTCTGCTGCATGGTACTGACACAAAAATAGAGACATAGATCTATGGAATAGGATAGAGAATCTAGAGATGAACTCAGCCACATGTAGTCATTTAATCTGTGATAAGTGTAACAAAAACATGCAATAGGGAAAAGAATCCTTATTAAACAAACAGTGCTGGAGGACTGGTTATCCCCATGCAGAAGACTGAAGCTGGGCCCACCTCTCATCACTGACAAAAATTAATTCTTGTTGGATAAAAGATTTAAATTTAAGACATGAAACAACAAAAATTCTATAAGACAGTGTAGGGAAAACACTTGAAGATATTGGCCTGGAAAAAAACTTTATGAGGAAGACTCCCCTGGCAATTGCGGCAACACCAAAAATAAATAACTGGGGATTGATCAAGCTAAAATGCTTTTGCACAGTTAGGAGTACCACAAACAGAGCAAACGACAGCCCTCAGAATGGGAGATTTTTGCATGTTATGTATCTGACAAAGGCCTGATAACTGGAATCTAATTCAAATTCAAATTAAATGGTAAGAAAAGTGCAAACAACCCTCTCCATCAGTGGGCAAGAGATTTGAACAGAAACTTCTCCAAGTATGACAGATGAGTGGCCAAGAAACACATGAAAAAATGCTCATCATCCCAAATCATCGAAGAAATGCAAATCAAAACCACTCTAAGATACCACCTAACCCAGCAAGATTAGCCCACATCACAAAGTCCCAAAATACCAGATGCTGGCGTGGATGTGGAGAAAAGGGAATACTTCTACACTGTTGGTAGGATCACAAACTATACAGCCTTTGTTGAGAGAAGTATGGAGGATCTTCAAAGATCTAAAAGTAGACCTTCCATTTGATCCTGCAAACCCATTACTAGGTATCTACCCAGAACAAAAATCATTTTGCCACAAAGACATTTCCACTAGAATGTTTATTGCAGCTCAATTCATAATTTCCAAGTAGTGGAAGTGACTCAAGTGCCCATCAACCCATGAATGCATTGACAAACTGTGATATATGTACACCATGGAATATTATTCAGCCATAAAAATGATGGGGACTTTACATCTTTTACATTTACTTGGATGGAGTTGAAATATATTCTTCTTAGTAAAGTATTGCAAGAATGGAAAAATAAATACCCAATGTACTCCATACTAATGTGAAATCTATATATAAACAATTACATGTTCATAAAGACAATAAAACATTTTTATAGTCCAGTTTGGGTAAGCAGGGGTAGGGGAAAAGAAGATATATGGCAGAAGGAGGGAGAGCAGGAGGTGGGATCTCACTCATGTGCACATTGGGAGGGTGTCTAACATGCCCCCTGGGTGAGGAGCTCGTCTACAAATAGAACCTTACCCTGAAAGTGAGAACAATGTAACCTAAATACTGTATCCTCATATTAATTTGGATAAAGTTTAATAAAATAAAGATAAATGTCTCTGCCGGATGTGTTGAATTGATAACTGCTTGCCCATGAGATATTTTCTTTTACCAAATATTTTTAAAATATTGATTTGGAAAGCTAAATTTTAAAGCTTCAAAACTTTTCTTAATTGTATGTAAGTTGCTGAGGTTTATCTATCCCCTGTTGAATTCCAAAAGATGCCCATTGTTTCTTGTTTATTCAGATTCCTAAGCATTTAAGAAAATGTAGCCTTAAATTAGTCCTAAATTTATAAAAATAATGTAACACAAATGATGGTGGAAAAGTTAGTGATCTATAAAAAGACCTTTCTTGTTCAAAGCAAAATGCTGTATCAGACAAATTTTATCTTGTTTTTCATTTTGCCCATCACCACAAAAGGTACTTATTTCTAAAATACTTTTAAACTGGAAGTGACTACTATCTAAATTTAACTGAATTTCCTTTTTTCAATGGAGCTTTTCAGGAAAAATAAAAGCAGGATTTTTTTCTAAATAGCTGGAAAAATAAATATCCAATGTATTCCATACTAATATGAAATCAATATAATAATAATAATAATATCAAATTCTTCTGACTTGAATTGTTACCTCTGGAAATATAGAAAGCTGATTCAAAAGTGGGAAATCTTTCTCCAACTGCTTCTTTCTCAAAGTTCTACATCTGCTTCAAAAGAAATACCAGCAAGACTCAAAGCCCTTGACCAATCACTAGAACAAGAAATGACGATGACAATGAGACCTGTTTATGATTCTGTCAGCTTTCCGCTGCCACATTTCTTCAATACTGGAGTCTTAGAGTCTGATATGTTCTCATTGGTGAAAGAAGTGTTTTGACTGTCATCAGATATCTGAATAGTGAGTGCTTCGGGAGCCTGACACTGTCCTATACCTTACAAGTTGTTTATAGATAAAATAGGAACCTTGTTGTTGGCACCCATGAGCTTAATGATTCCTAAGAACTCACATGGACTCAGCAAATGAGATCGAAATATGGCATTATTGATTATACTGATTACCTGTTTTGTGATTATTCTTGCAACTTCCCAGCCTTGCCAGACCCCTGATGATTTTGTGGCTGCTAGTTCTCCGGGACATATCATAATTGGAGGTTTGTTTGCCATTCATGAAAAAATGTTGTCCTCAGAAGACTATCCCAGGCGACCACAAATCCAGAAGTGTGTTGGGTGAGTAAAGTCTCAAAAAACACTTTTAGGCTTCAAGATTATGCCAGGAGACTAGGACATATGAACTGTTTGTTTATATTAACATCTAAATTATTTTAATAAGATTTAAACCTATATATATTTTAAGTTGCATAAGGTTAATCTTGCAATCCCATCTTAAAAGAGAGATATATCAGTCCCATACTGGTATGCATAATTAAATAATTTCCGAGTGCGGAGGTAATGCCTGTTTTTTATTAATGTATTCATTTAGATCTTGCCTTAAAAGATTAACTCTTGAAGTCTCTTGAGAAGCCACTGCAGCCTGTTCTTTACCACATGCATACATAGCCTGTTTGTATTTCTATTGACCCAAACATGTGCTTTGTTTTAAAATGGATCTATTGTTTGATGCTTTGTTTAAAATAGACTGCATTTTTTCTCACATTAATATTTTTTTCAATGCTGTATTCACTTCATTCTTGAAACAACTGAATTCTTTCATGATAAATTAAACAACCCAGAGTGTTCCTTCCTTTTGACAAACATTTTGCATCAAGAAATCTTAACTACAGAAAAGACATTTGGCACAGGGTGCTGTGAAGAATAAAACTGGACAAAGGATGTTACAGGCATTTTTTTTTTTTTTTTTTTTTTAAGGAAGCAGGATGTTTGAATTCTAATTTCAGCTTTGGTACAAAACTAATTTTGCAAACTTAGGCAAATCACTTAAGCTTTTTGAGCTCCAGTTTCCATTTTCTCATTTGTAAAATAAGGGCCTGGATACCTCTAAGGACAGAGGGAGCACCAGTTTCTGTTGCTATGGCAATGTGATCCCCATGCTTTCCTGTAATTCTAAGATTCTGATGCTATCTTGATGTCTTTGTGTGTGAGTTTAATCTCTTCTTTTCTCCTACCTTTTCTGTCTTTATCAAAAAGTACTTACGTATTTACTAAGCTCTCTGAGAAGGCTTTCAGATAAAACGTTATCCCATGCGACACTAAGATTCTTTCTTAGCAATCTCCCCAGAAAATGAGCACTCTAAGCTATTGTCCTCATAATTGTTGATTAGCAGGAATACCAGGGAATAGTATAAAATTATAAAATAATTAATGAAATTTTTAGAGCATTACCATGATACCCAAAATATAACTAAAGAGTTCAGACCCACAATTGCAGGCTAACAATTAGGTATGGAAAGCACCAAAGAATTATTTGATCCAACAAGAAGATATACTCTAGGAAAAAAAGTCACTGAATTGAAAATATTTTACTGTATTGTCACTCATCAAGAAAAGTAGTATTCTGCTGGTGGGAATGCAAATTAATATATTCCTTTTGGAAAGATATATGGAGAACACTTAGAGATCTGAAAATAGATCTGTCATTCGATCCGGCAATTCCCCTGCTGGGCATATACCCAGAAGTCCAAAAATCACACCTTAACAAAAATATCTGTACCAGAATGTTTGTCGCAGCCCTATTCATAATTGCTAAGTCATGGAAGAAGCCCAGGTGCCCATCGATCCACGAATGGATTAATAAATTGTGGTATATGTACACCATGGA
>CAUYPK010119059.1:0-29345 GCA_963574355.1 Loris lydekkerianus
GGGCACCATACACTGGTTTTATAGACTGACACATTTTCATCACACTGGTTAACATAGCCTTCCTGGCATTTTCTTAGTTATTGTGTTAAGACATTTACATTCTACATTTACTAAGTTTCACATATACCCTTGTAAGATGCACCGCTTAATTTTTAATTTAAAGAGAACCAGGTGCAGTGGCTCATACATGTAATTCCAGCAACTCAGGAGGCTGAGATCAGATGATCACTTGAGGTCAAGACTTTGAGACCAGCCTGAGCAATAAAGCAAAATCCCATCTCCAAAAGCATAAATAAATAAAAATATTTTAAAAGGGGGGAGAAAGAAAATACCAGTTTCATTTAAGAATGTCCTTGCTGAAGCAGAAAAAAAGTATTAATTTTATTAAGGTTTAACCCTTGAGCATACATCTTTAGTATTCTATGTGATGAGATGGAAAGTCTACCAAAGTATACTGATCATTTCTAGGAAAAGCCTGCTTGTGTGTGTTTGAATTGTGGACAGAACTAATGATTGTTTTCATAAAACAGTATTTTTAATTTGAAAAATGACAGACTGTGATTATTCAGGCTCAGTTATTTGGCAGACTTTCTCAAAAATGAACAATGTTAAGCCTGACATATTAAGGAAAACAGCTGGTAGTTTTTTGTTGCCAATGATAAAATTTAAGTTTTCAAACAAAAAATTAAAATTTTGGAAAAGTTGTGTCTGCCCCTAAGAACCTGACAAATTCTCAGTAAATGACTTTTCTTATGAAGTTGGTAGTGATGTTAACAAACGTGATTTCTTGATATTATGTCAACATTTAGAAGATCTGCCAACTCAGAACCTATATTTTCCTAGTGACCAATGCATAGTGTTATTATACAAAACCATGCCCATCAGTAAAAGATAGCTCTATGTATTTATTTTTCTTGAGATAAAAATCTATATATTATAAAATTTGCTATTTCAAAGAATACAACTCAGTGGCATTTAGTACATTTACAATGTTGTACAACCATCACCTCATCTAAATCCAGAATATTTTCATTACCACAAAGGTAAACATCATTTGCATTAGCTGTCATACTGCATTGCCCCTCACACCATCCCCTGACAACCATTAATATGCTCTATATCTCTAGGGATTTGGCTTTTCTATACATTTCAATAAAAGGAAATATATAATATATGGCCTTATGTAATTAGCTTCTTTCACAAGTCTGATGTTTTTAAGGTTCATTCGTGCTGCAGCATATGTTAGAACTTTTTGTTGTTGTTGTTGTTGGGAGCATATGTTAGAACTTTATTCCTTTTTGTGGCTAGATAATATTCTATTGTATAGATGGACCACATCTATACAATATTTGTCTATCCATTTATCTGTTGATTTACATTTGAGTTTTTTACTTTTTTGACGCTTTAAATATGTCATTCCACTGCCTCCTGTCCTCCATGGTTCTGATGAGAAATCAACTTTACTTTCATTAGGCAAACCCAGTTGATTTTCTCTTACTGCTTTCAGGATTCTCTGTCTTTGTCTTTCAACAGTTTGATTATAATGTGTCTGGGTATGGATTTCTTTGAGCTTATACTAGAGTTTTGTTGACATTTTTGAATGTGTAGATTCATGTCTTTCATCAAATTTGGGAACTTTTCAGCCATTATTTCTTCAGATATATTTTCTGTCTCTTTCTTTCCTCTCCTGGTACTCCTATTGTATGTTTCTTAGTATGCCTGATGGTATCCCACAGTTTCTTAGGCTCAGTTTATTTATTTATTTATTTTTTTTTTCATTTTTTTCTCTCTGGCCCTCTGATCCAAATAGAGTAATCCCAATTGACCTATCCTTAAAAGTCTCCTGATTCTTTCTTCTGCCTGCTCAAATCTGCGTTGAACCTCTCCTAGTGACTCTTTCATTTTAGCTATCGTACTTTAAACTCCAGAATTTCTATTCTTTGCCTTTTTACAATTTCCGTATCTTTATCAATATTCTCTAATTGGCAAGGGTTCTTTCTCATGGCTTCTTTTGATGCTTTGTATGTGGTTTCCTTTGCACATATTTGAAATAGTGAATTTAAACTGCCATATTTGTCTTTTTGCATGCCTCATAACCTTTGTGGAAACCTAGATATTTTGAATATGGCAACTCTGGATATCAATTCTTGGTCCTCCCCGGGTTTTTTGATTGCTGCTCATAGTTGTTATTGATTGTTTGTTTAATGATCTTTCTGGACTAGTTTTGTAAAATTTATGTTCTTTTTCATGCATAGCTACTGAAATCTCTGTTTGCTTAGCTTAGTGTTCAGCTACTGATTCAACAGTTTTCCTTAAATGCCAAGGTTCATCTGTTGTTTTTCTTGGTTAAGGGTTCACCTGGTTGCTATAACCTTTTCATTAGCTTCCAGAGTTCAGATAAAGTTGATTCTGATGGTTTGAGTTCCTTAAGCTGCCATTTTTGCTGATGTCATCTCAAGAGTAATAAAAGGGAAAAAAAAAAAAAAGAGTAATGGATTTCAATATAAATGAGAATGAAAACCTCATTGGTATGGTTTCAAATTCTACCTTGCAACTAACTTTCAAGAAACTACTTGTTGGTTCCGCGCTTGTAGCTCAAGCAGTTAAGGCACCAGCCACATACACTAGAGCTGGCAGGTTTGAATCCATCCCAGGCCTGCCAAACAACAATGACAATTACAACCAAAAAATAGCCAGGCATTGTGGCGGGCACCTATAGTCCAAGCTACTTGGGAGGCTGAGGCAAGAGAATTGCTTGAGCCCAGGAGTTGGAGGTTGCTGTGAGCTATGATGCCACGGCACTCTACCCAGGCTGACAGCTTGAGGCTCTGTCTCAAAAAAAAAAAAGAAAAGAAAAGAAACTACTAGTTGTCAAATGTTAGTGTAATAGCAAGTAAAAACATCTACAGTTATCTGAAAAGGCTATTAAAACACTGCTCCTTTTCCAATTATATATCTGTGTGAGACCAAATTTTTTTTCATATACTCCAAATAAAACAGCACAGTAACAGATGAAAATATGGATCTGTCTTTTATTATAAATCAGACACTCAAGAGATTTATAATGATGTAAAACAATTCTGCTCATCTAATTTTTTTTTGGAATTTGGAAAATATAGCTATTCTTCATTTTAAAATGTTATGTTAACCTGTAATGGATATATATTTTTAAATGAATGAATACATGTATTTTTTAAATTTTCCACTTTAATTTCTAATATGTTCAATATTAATAGATTTAAATGTAAAAATAAAAGCTCCTTTTTGGGGGATGGTGGGGAAATCTTAAGATTTTTCAGTTGTGTAAATGAGTCATCAGACCAAATGGTTGAGGTTCACCATGCTGAGAGAGGGTTTTTTTCTTTCCCTTTCCAGTCTGCTGTGCTCTAGACAAGGCCATCCAAGGCTTGGTCAGACTTGTGGAGGTCATGAACTCCACTCTCAGGACACCCATGGTTGGGTGGTGTCACACATGGAAGGATGACTGCCCTGGCTTCTCCTGTTGAGGGGGAGGCAAGAACCATGTGCTTTGTCAGCCCTTGCCTGAACTGCCAAGATGCAGATCAAAATGCACATGGGACTGGGGAGAGGTAGATATGGTTTTCCTCTCTATCACAGAGGCAGTGATGAGTGCCTCCTCCTCACTCACCTGCACCCTGGGGCTGACAGATGGACGAGGTGGAGGATGGTCTCACAGTCCTCCTTTGCCTCATCCTCCCCAGAACCTTCTATATTTCTTAAAGGTGACACCAACATCCTCTTTGGCTGGTAGCAAGTGCAGCTAGTAAGAGAAAGCAGGACCACAGAAGTCAAAGAGCCCCCTGGGAGAAGCAGTCACCCTCTCCTTGAACTCAGCTCTGAGGAACACAATCTCTGAAATATATGCTTGACCTGCTTTTTGCAGAAGCATCATCCAAGTCTTTGGCCTCCCCGAGTGTTTTAGGAAAGGAAGCATATACTTTAGGTCCATTTCCTTCCATCACAGTTCTCTGCCCATCAGGTGGGCTGGAGCAGATTTTAAATTTCTGTTTTCCACATACAAGTCTAGGTCACATCTGACACAGGCAGACGCTGTTGCAGCCAAGCCCAGCTGGGTGCTTCCACCTGAGTAGACTTACTGTCCACCTCCCCTCCAGCAGGTCCCTTAGGACCCAACTCCAAAGCCCTCTTCCTCTAGCAAGTCCTGCCATTAGCATCCCTGATTCTTTCTTCCAAGACTGTTCTCTTTCCCACCCAGCTCTCTTTGTGCAACTCATAGTTCATAAACATTCAGGATCTGATCTCTGTGGCTGTGTCCACTGGCTAGAGTCCTACACCTCCTGATGGCAGGGTCTGTATCTTTGGCCTCATCGATAATTTCCCAAAGCCTGCAGCGGGCAGACCCTAGGCTTTGTGACAGGACAGCCTGGCTGGGAGATCAATGCTGCCATCTTTCCTTGGTTATATTCACTTGATTCTCCCTAGCAATAGATGGGGTTTGTGGAGAGGAGTGAGTGATTATCATGCTGGCTTTGCAGACACCTGAATTTATGCAGGAACTACATATTAATATGTTATGCATGTACACTGGCATATGTTGTGTTAAAATCCTATGGCGAGTTTTCACAATGTAACTTTATTCTCCTGCTTATGTTGAACAGTCTATCAGGCTCTTTTGCATGTGATGAAGTAATGCTCCCTGGCACAGCTTTGACTCACAGTTTAACTCACCTCCACATCTGCTTCTGTGGAGCTTTGTTTTTATTTTATAGGAACTCAAATCATTATTTGGATATTAATAAAAACAAATCTTGGCTGATGCTAACCATCTGATTTCCCTTTTTTTTCTTTCATTTTGTTTTGTTTTGTTTCTGCACACATTTTCTTTAGCTTGAAATGGCGATTGAAAACCTCCAAAAAAGCGAAGGAATTACATCACACAAAAGCGGTTTACTCAACAGCCATGTAAGTGTGTGTCTGACTTGGCAATCTATCCCTGCTCTGCTTGTGACCTGCATAGACATTTTAAAAACAGAGGCAATGAAATGACACCTTTATAGTGCTAAAAGTGGAGAGGAGGGTGCCAACATAAAATTCTATACCCAGCAAAAATATCCTTCAACAATAAAAACAGGAAATCCAGACAGGTTCTTTATTTGTAAAAGGTAGAAAATAAAGCACCTCCTAGGGCTGTTACAGAGATTAAATTATTTAATGTATGATCAGTATATTTATGTATTAAAAAGAAAAACAAAATAGCAGGAACAAAACAGAGAAAATGACATAGGATCAGGCATACAATAAAGACTCTTAGCTAATTTTCTTGGTATCAGCTATTTAAAAGAAATGGTAATTTGAGAAAAGCATAACACAACTAATCCCTACTGATTTTAGTTGTATAAGATTTTTTTCCTTTTCTGTCTCATGGGAGGAAACCGTGATTGCAGGTCCTGTGTTGGGAAGTTGTGGATATCCTGACTCTGGAAGGCTCATGCTGGGGTGGGACTGGTGGAGGTGACTGGCTCAGAGTCATTATTGCCAGGGACAATTGAGAAGGGAACCTCTGGAATCCTTACACTCATTTCTTTCACCTTCTCTTCCAAATGCTCTCAGTTCCACTTGGAACATACTTGGAAATGTATTCTTTGTTTCAGAACTAGAGCAGGTGGCAAAAGTCAGAATGTGCTTCTAGCAGTTGTTCTCTAGCTCTTAAACTGGGGGTTGACATTCTCTTGAGAATTCGAACATCAAAAAAAAGAAGTCCCTTTTAGTGGAACCTGATCCTAACTATGACCTCATCAAGTCCCTTGTGCTGGCCAACCTTTAGAATAAGGTGCTACTTGGAAGACAGTGATTAAGGGAGTAGAGGTTGATATCAGGAAAGGTCCAGAAAACTGGATTCATGGGTTGGGCACCAGTGTGGTTGGCTGCTCAAAGCAGCACCTGAGGAGGGCTCTGGTCCCTTCCCCAGAGGGCTGGTCATTAGAAAGAAGAAAAAGCAGAAATATTTCCCTCTGCCACTTGTCTTAAAGCAAAAGGAAGTATACTAGGCCCTGCATCAGTGCCCCAGCCCCTACCAGTCTGGGAGAGACATGGGCACCCTGTTGTCCATACTACTGGCTCTCTATAGACAGGCCCGGGGAGGGGAAATCTTCAGCATGTGCTTAGAGAGAGAATCCCCCAACCCCAGGTTTTAAACCAGAGCACAATGAGTAGAAAAGCCAGGAGAATGACATCTGTATTCAATAAGACAAGCCTATGTGGCCACATTGTAGCCTGTGGGGCCTTGGGAGAGAGAGCCAGTGAGGCAGGCAGAGCAGGGTGCACAGCCCCAGGCGGACAGCATGGCAATGGCTGCAGAGAAGTTAAAATGTCTACAGAAGAACAGGCAAGCTGCTTGTCTCTGCTGCAGGTGTGCTTCTGGCAATCTAACACTTTTCATTTGGAACGCAGATTTTCTCAGGTTACTCCCCTTTTCTAGCAGTTTTCTCACTGGTGATTTGTTGCTAAGTTGTTTTCTTTCATCATGAGCTGTGATTCATAGGATTTGGGGCTTGGTGACCTAGAAGCAAAGAAAGAAATAAAATTTTTCTCACTTGGGAGGTGGGTAGATTGCCTGAGCTTATGAGTTCAAGACCAGCCTAAGCAAGATCAAGATCTTATCTCTTTAAAAAAAAAAAAAAAAAAAAAAACATAGCTGGGCATTGTGGCGGGCATCTGTAGTCCCAGCTACTCAGGGCGGAGGCAAGAGAATAGCTTAAGCCCAAGAGTTTGAGGTCGCTGTGAGCTGTGACCACGACGCTCTACCGAGGGCGACAAAGTGAGACTTTCTCAAAAGAAAAAAAAAAAAAGATTTTTCTAAAAATTCCTGCACAAACACTGGGGCAAAATAAGCCTGGATCTTGTTTTGATAAATGTGAGATAAGGGGAGAAAGAGAGGCCTTAAAGAATAGGATCTGCTGATGGTTGGGGCAGTGCAACCTCCACTGCCTGGGGGCACTCCCAGCGGGTAGCCTCCAGTCTGCCTGTGGCTAAGATTGTGCTGGCTGTGAGCAGCAGCCTTCTAGAGGTTCAGGGTGCATTGCAGAACCAGTCCCAGTTCCTTTGAGAGCCCAGCCTTGGGGCCACAGTGCCATGCCTTGTGGGCCAGTGTTTTCAGAGAGCTCCAGGCTAAGTGTTCCACCAGTAGCTGGGCTATGCTGCCTCCTCCCTGATGCCACTTGGTGATGTTAGCCCACTGTCTGCTGTGTGCAGGGCTCTGTCTTGGTCAGTACCAAACATAGGGAGCTTTGCATTTGAGGGCAGAGGCCATGTGGAAATGCACACCCACGTTAAACCCACGTGTACACAGAGGTTTCCGAGGGCAGCAGGGCCTGGAAACCTGCATGTTGGAAGATCATCCCGGCCAGCTAACGGTCAGCCTGGTGTGGAAACCCTGACAAGGAGTCCCCAGACATTTCGAGGATTATATGACTTTTGGTCCTTTCAATTAAGAAATGCAAATAGTCCAAGATCATTTAGACTCTTACTGATGACCCACCCAGTAGTCGTTGCCTGCAGGCTAGGGTGGCGTTGGCAGAGCCAGTCCAACAGTGCCTTTGTCCAAAAGTTGATTCAGTTGCTATGACACCTTCCTGTGGCCACGATCTTGGTTGTGCAATGGTTTTCCTTCAGTATCCTGTGCCTTCACCCCACTGCGACCCACCAGGGCTGTTTCCCAGTGAGCGTCACCACCCAGGCCTCCCCTTGATAATACACCAGCACATCCACCTGCAGCTTGAATCAGCAGTTCATCACAGCTGTCCAAAGCCTCACCCTGCCTTAGCACCCACCCAGGAGCCCCTGCTTCTCCTGCCACCATCCTGTCTCCCTGCTTCTCCCACCTCCTCCACCACTGCCTCAGCTGCCACCACCTCCCCATGGGTTATTTCTGTTGCCTCCTGGCCAGCCCCTTTGCCTGCCCTCACTATGTAGGCCCTTTTCCTGTCAGTCACCAGGGTGATTTTAGGCTGGTGTCACTCTGCTCAGAAGTCCCAGGGCTCCCATAGGCATCCAGGTAAAGCCAGGATCATCAAAATGGCCCCTCAGGTCATACACAACTTACCTGTCCCCTCCTTGCCCTCCCCTCTTCCTTCTCTTCCCCTCTTCACTCTGCTTCAGCCACAGGGGCCTCCTTCCTGGTCCTACCCCAGGGCCTTTGCACAGGCTGTGCTCACTGCCTGGAGCTCTGTCCCCCATGGCTCCTCCCTAGCCTCCTTCCTGTCCTTACTTGGAGGGGGGCTTACCTGGCACCCGCATACCACACTGACTTAAAATTGCAGTTCTCCCTCCATGACGATGTTTCTGGCTCCCTTTCTCACATTTGTTTTTCTCATAACACTTAGCACCATCCCTTATTTAGTTCATTTTACCTATTTTTTGTGAGTGTGTGTGAGAATGAACACCTGGGGAGAAGCGGGTTTACGTCTGTTTTTCTGTTTTACTCGTCACCGCGTCCCCAGTCTGGCATAGAGTCAACTCTCAGGACATATTTGCAGGATGGGTGAAATACTGCCCCCATATTTCCAAACTGGGTGTAGTAACATAGAAACACATGGGTACTCAGAAGAGCTGCCCAAGCTTCTGGCATTTGGCCTGGCAAGGATACAACTTGCCAGCAGCCATTGAGGAGTCAGTGTACCCGATAGCAGAAGCAAGTATCTTAGAAGACAGGGGCTGGGCAAGTGGCATGAGCCCTGCCTTCCCACCTATAGGTGAGGATATCTGTGTACAGGCTGCTCCGCCAGGGAGCCTAGAACCACAGGGGCAGGAGGTGGGGGTTGGGCTTTTTCTTTTTCTCTCAAAGGAAGGATTCGATCTATTTATTTAAGAAGTTTGCCATCCTGCCAGATCATAACAAATGTGTACATATGTACATTGTCTTAGAAAGCATTTTCTTTATTCCTGTTTGATATTGACACAGAAGTAACACAAACATGAGCAGACCACACTCACTGTGGAATATCCCCAAACTGGCAGGGTGGCCTTGTCCAGCTCTCTCTTTCCTCACCTGAAGGCACCTGAGGCCCAAGAGGTTAAATAACGTGCAGTGGGGAGGTGGCACATTTCGACTCTTGTGGCCAGTTTACTGAGACTGACCTGTGATGTTTGGCCCATGCCAGACTCAAGCTGGGGTGTGTGGATTCAGAGCTAAGTGATTCACTCCCAGCGGCCACAGACATGTAGAGCTTGATTGGAGTCTGTAAGTGCCTGGCACTTCCCTCCAGGCTGTCTCCCTCCTCGGTGGTTCTCCTGAACTGCCCCCACCGACCTCCTGCTGTCAGTCTTCTCTCTGGTTACTCTCTGTCAAG
This sequence comes from Loris lydekkerianus, assembly GCA_963574355.1. Taxonomy (NCBI): domain Eukaryota; kingdom Metazoa; phylum Chordata; class Mammalia; order Primates; family Lorisidae; genus Loris; species Loris lydekkerianus. The sequence continues at coordinate 9,330 of CAUYPK010119059.1, forward strand.
GAGGAAGGACTTGCCACAATGCATCCTTTTAATGTCATCATCAATGTAATTACCCAAAGAGAGAGTTCTGCTTTTAATTTAAAATCCATAGGGGATAAAGAGGGCAAGAGACCATCTTTTCCAAAACTTCTTTTCATGTCTGACTGCTAGATAGATCTTAGATGCCGCCTTTCAGGACCTTTAGTCCTGTGTTCCATCCCACAAAAACTGGCCTCACACATATAGCCTGAGAAAGCGTCATCTTTTGGCTTCTGCCCAATTTGGCTTGGCTCTCAGGCCCTTGAGATGGGGGGCTGCTCTGGCTGTGGCTCCTGTGCCCACGAGAGGATGTCTTAGACATGGCATTTTGGGCTCCCTCAGCCTCAGAATGATGGGGGGAGTGCTTTCCACATGCACCCCACATGCTAGAGTCCCCTTTGCTCCTCAGGACCCCTATCCACACGGTCAGTCTTTCTTGGCTGCCAAACTTGAGGCAACTTCAACATCCTGGGGGTGCCCACACGGACAGACCAGGTCCATTTCTGCCCTCAGAGACTGCTCACTCCAGCAGGGGAGACAAGCCACACAAGTGAGTACACAGGACAGTCCAGGTGTGAAACATGCTGTGAAAGAACACAGGGCCCAAACAAATACTAGCTCCTTCCTTCCCTTGATCCCAAACCAAGTGAAAACAAGACGGAAGGGGCCAGGACGGTGGCTCATGCCTGTAATCCCAGCACTTTGGGAGGCCGAGGCAGAAGGATTCCTTGAGCCCAGGAGTTCAAGACCAGCTTGAGCAAGAGTGAGATCCTGTCTCTACTTAAAATTTTAAAAGTAGCCAGGCACAGTGATGTGCACCCATATTGGAGTCCTAACTATTTGAGAGGCTAAGGCAGGAGAATTGCTTGAGCCCAGGAGTTGGAGGCTGAGTGAGCTATGATGACACCATGTACTCCAACCTGGGTGACAAAGTAAGAACCTGACTAAAAAATTTAAGAAAAATTTTCAAAAAGATGAAAGGAGTATCAGAGAGCTAAATTACCCTATCCCTGCTGGCTCAGTGCTGCAGGGACCTCCCTAGGAGCTGCAGGGAGGTGGCTTCTGCCTACCAATGGTGGTGCTTCCCTACCAGTGTCAATCAAGTAGCACTGGCTGGGCCTACCAGCTGTTCCCAAGTCACTCCCAGGCTCCCCAGGGGTGTGAGTTCCTGAACCTCCCCAGAGCCAGGCAGGCGTGGAGGCATGGTCAGAGTACTGGGCTGGACTGAGAGTGCACAGCAGAGCCACCTGCGATGAGTTCAGAAAGTCAAATAGAGACAGAGGGTCCAGGGGTGAGGGAGAACCAAAGACAGTTCCTGAGGGTATGAGTACCCAGCTAAGGCAGCACTTAACAGACAGCTGCTCTGTCCCTAGTTTGTCTGAAGATAAAAGGTGCAAATGACTTTCTGGGGAGTGAAAAATCTGCATTCTTTTTCCCAGAGGGGCAAGGGAGGAAGAAAAATATTCTTCCAGTGGCCTCCTCTCTTTGCCCTTGAGTTTGGACAACTCCTGCCCAGAGCTCCAGCCTTGGCCACTGCCCCTCCTCTCATTGTTCCCGTCCTATCTCCTCAGTTTGCCTGTCAGCTACCCTGGTAGTCAGGACACTTGACATCAGACAGATGAGATTGACAGCTGCTAACTGGTCACACACACAGTTGGGGGCAGGAGACACAGTACTCAGGGCTGCTACGCAGTAGCAAGAGAGAGCAGGAGGTGACTGGCCTGTTTGAGAAATTCTGCAGCCTGGCAAGGAGCTGAAACCCAGTAATGGGGTGAAGCAGGGCTGCCCTGTCCCGTGGAAAGGGGGCGGTCTGGCCACAGGATGTTATTTGCAGGAGCACAGTGGGGAGGGTGCTTGTGGTATGGCGCCGGAAGCAGCACATGACTTTGGACCTCCATTTTAGGTTCCTCTACTCTCCTCAGCCCTCCCTGCATACAGCAGCACCCACCTGTGTGTCTTCTCACCGACCCTGGAGATCCTTTCCTGGCTCTTTGGTGCCAGGATGATACATGGTCCTAACCTCTGCCCTGACCTCCAGCCTGACCCTGAGGCACCTGCTATCTAGAAGATAGCCCACCACCCCAACTCAGCCAGGCAACAGTGCTTCTGTTAACAGGGTCCTGCGTGTACCCTGTGTCCCAGAGCCCCTCCACTTGGTCTCAGACCTGCCTATCATCCCCTGAAGGGACCCCAGGGCAGGTCCTCTCCCTAGTGCCTGCCCTTCTCTGGCCCTGGGGCCCTGGAAGGCCTGGGATGTGCAGGGTGGGTGGGGCCACAAGGCGGCTTTGTTGACCAGGGCACATCAGAGCCTCCCAAAGCTGTGTTTACACCGGAGGCCGAGGCTAACTGCTTTTTTAGCTTGCAGTGCCCAGTGGATGAAGCAGGCAGAGCCTTCCTGGGGAGACGCCTCCCTTGGGTCTTGCAGGATGCTCAGCACATGAGGACAGAGCTTCTCAGGCCCGGGGGGTATGTAGGAGCCTAGCACTCCCACACGGACAGGGGCTGGAGACTCAGAACCACACTCAGAAGGCCCAGGCAGCAAGGGCCGCTCAGGACTCTGAAGTGAGATCTGGATTCAGGTGTTGCCTCTGTGCATGCCTGCCCTTCTCCAAAATCCCAGTGGTCAGTTACTACATCAGACCTCTCTGGATCAGGGGACAGATGATCAGAGAGCAGACAGGGAAGCCATAATTAAGTTGCAGGGTTTAGGGCTTTGGCCTCTAAGGCTGGGCCATGGACCAGTACCAGTAGGTGGCCTGTTAGGAACCAAGCCACATGGCAGAAGGTGAGCTGCAGGTGAGTGAGGAAGCTTTATCTGTGTTTACAGAAGCTCCCATCACTCGCATCACTGCCTGGGTTCCTCCTCCTGTCAGGTCAGCAGCAGGGTTAGATTCTCACAGGAGCAGGCACCCTACTGTAACTTGCACCTGTGAGAGGCTAGGCTGTGCTCCTTCTGAGAATCTAATGCCTGGTGATCTGAGGTGGGGATAATACACTTGAATCAGCCCAAAACCATCCCCCCACCCTGAGTCTGGAAAGATTGTCTTCCATGAAACTGGTCCCTGATGCCAGAAAGGTTGGGGCTGCTGCTTAGGGCACTTTGCTGGAGGTATCCTCAGGCGAGGATCCTCCCTCTATGTCCACACCCATGTGGGGATGGCTCTTACCCTTCCAATCCTGACACTGACTCCAAAGGCACAGACCCCAGCTCTGGACTTGGATAGTCTGCCTTTTGACTTAGAGCAAAAACCTGACATGTAAGAGTTTACAAATTTTATTAGATTTCCATTCATGACTTTCTCAGTTGGGGATCCTAGTGAGTGTTAGTGCACCTCTGTGTGTGGTCGTTAACTTAGTCCAGAGAGCAGCGCTAACAAACCCCTCAGGTTGTCTCTAATCTCTCTGTCATTCTTGGCATCAGAATTTCTCTCCATTCCTATACATTCAGGAGATATTTGGTGTCTGGACACTACATGGTGGTGTGTGGGTGTTTAAATTATGAAAACAGAACCTAACAGGTCTTGAGCAAATGCAGATTTTTATAAAGTAAGTCGAGGAACCTGAAAACCAGGCTGAAGATTGAAGGAATAAATAAAGGAATGGAAAACAAGCCACTGATTATATGCTTAGAGTGCACAGATGAGTGATAATGAAAATGGATCTCCTCATCATCTTTGGTAGTAGAGGGCAAGCAAACAATTAATGAATCCATGTTAGCATTTTAGCTTTTTTACAGGATTTTGAGAAATGTACATATAACTTCCTTTGCCCAGCTCCAGTGGCTCTTAGACAATTACGAAACTGCAGAAGGTGTGAGTCTGCCCAGGAGTTCTCTGTACAACCACTACCTTCGCCACTGCCAGGAGCACAAGCTGGATCCAGTGAATGCTGCCTCCTTTGGGAAACTGATTCGTTCTGTGTTTATGGGACTGAGGACACGGCGGCTGGGCACCAGGTGGGTAGATGCCAACTTGATGCCAAATGTCTGATCACCCTCATCCCCCCATCTCCCTCTTATTTTCTCTAGAAATTGAGAGCTTTGGGGACAACATAGGGCTTCTTCTTCTTGTCCTGACTCATAGCCACCTCTGGGTGAACCTGGCATGGCTCCGAGTTGGCCAGGGCTGGGCATGACATACAGCATTGACTGTGGACCCTATTCTCTTCTTTAGAAGCCAGTAATGGCACTTGGAGGTTCATTCTGGTTTTCTCTCTCCTTTTTTTTTTTTTGCAGTTTTTGGCCGGGACTGGGTTTGAACCCACCACCTCCGGTATATGGGGCCATTGCCCCACCCCTTTGAGCCACAGGCACCGCCTCCCTCTCCTTTTGAAATTTCCCATGACAAGTTTTTTTTAAAAAATCAGCCTCTAGGCCACGGTGATGGCTTATACCTGTAATCCCAGCACTTCTGCCTGTAATCCCAGTACTTTCAGATGCCAAGGCAGGAAGATTACTTGAGGCCAGCCTGGGCAACATAGCAAGACGCCCATCTTGGAGAAAAAAAAAAGAAAGAGTACCAGTCTTCTTGTCAGGATGCCTGCAAAGGGAGTTGATCCTGGGCTGTTTGGTTTCTAGGGGCAACTCAAAGTATCATTACTATGGGATCCGCCTGAAGCCAGACTCTCCCCTGAACCGACTGCAGGAAGACACCCAGTACATGGCCATGCGGCAGCAGCCCCTGCACCAGAAGCCCAGGTGGGTGGCTTCTCCGACATAGCCAGACATAGCCACAAAGTGAACTCACTCGCACCACCCAGCCCCAGAGGGAGCCAAGATAGTCATCTGTGCTGAGAGCGCCCCAGGCTGGCAGGAGGCATGGGCAGCTGGGAAGCAATTCTATCTAGCTAACAGAGTTTTCATATGTTTAATTTTTTAAAGTAGATTTTTATTTTTAGAGTAGTTATAAGTTCACAGTGACATTGAGTGGAAGGTACACAGAGTTTCCATACATTCCCTGCCCCTATATCTACACAGCAGCCACCCCAGAGCGGTATTGGTCACGATGTATGAACCTCATGGGTGCCTTGTCATCACCCAGGGTCTGCATTCAGGCTCACTCTTGGTGGTATCCCTTCTGTGGGTGTCTCCACCATCACAACATCACACAGAGTAGTCCCACTGCCCTAAAACTCCCCTGTGTTCCACCCATCCCTCCCTCTTGCCTCCCCCCTTCCTCCCTTCTCCTTTTCCAAGAATGGAATAGTTGGCATTGAGGTCTTTCATTTTTAAAGTTTAGAGGAAAAAAGTTCAGAACACTGAAAATAAACCAAGAAGCCAGGAGAATGAAGCAAATAGACTCAAGTTGCTACTACTTCCTAACACTTTGATCTAGGGGCTAAAAGACCTGGTGTGGTCTGGAATGCTGTCTTCTCCGCCTCACACACTTCCTTGTCCTCCCAGGCAGGGTCAGCACCTTTTTTTAGAGAACCAGAGTACAACTATCTTTAGGGGTCCTCAAACTTTTTAAACGAGGGCCAGTTCACTGTCCCTCAGACCGTTGGTGGGCCGGACTATAGTTTAAAAAAAAAACTATGAACAAATTCCTAAGCACACTGCACATATCTTATTTTGAAGTAAAAAAACAAAACAGGAACAAATACTATCACACCGCCTCATGTGGCCTGCGGGCCGCAGTTTGAGGACCCCTGAGCCTTCCAGGGAGATGGTTTCTGCAACATCTGCTCAATTCCTGCTACTGTCAGGAAATCAGCCTCACATAGCACACAAACCAGTGGGCACGGCTATGTGCAAATAAAAGTTTATTTACAAAAACAAGGGGCAGAATTAGCCCCCCAGTCCATAGTTTGCTAACGGCTAGTTTAGGATGCACTCAAATGTCACCACCCACAGCCTTCTGGTGTATCCCCTTAAGCCAAAGAGCACCTCCTCTCCCTACCCCTCTCGAGAGAGTCTGGATGGTTTAAGGGCAGGGCCTATCACAGTTGACCCTCACACCTAGCGCCTCCCTGCCAAACACATGAACACAGCCACTCCTGAGTCTGTGTAATTCAAAAGCCCGATGACTCCTATCCATATGGCCAGTCATGTGAGTTGGAGGTCACAGAAAAAAGTTCCTAGAATATGCTCTAGGAGCCAACAGCTAAGAATGGGGTCAATCGCCCATCTGCACTATGCTGTCTGTGAACACAGACCCTGCAGCTTGTCACTATTATCGTTCACTTTTGGCTCCTGGCATACACCTGGAGTGAATCTGTACTCCAGGTGGTATGTTATTTTAGGAGCAGCCACATGTTTCATGGGGACAGGCTGATGCCATGTGATTGTGGGAAACCATTGCCTGACCGTGTGTCCAATGCTCAGACAGACCATACCTCACCAGCATGCTTCTCCCATATCGCAGTGGGCCCAGCCCCCTTTCTCTGTGAGGAAAAGTGCTCGCAGCTGGAGCTGGCTCCAATCCTGCTTTCCCCACTGTGTGCCATCTGGGGAGGCCTGCTTCTATTAGCACTTCTTAGGTTGCTGCCTAAACAAAAGTCACAGAATCTCCTTTGAGATTACACATTAGTTAAGGATGTTTGTGATTCCATGCAACAAATTTCACTTGTCTTCTAAGAGAGAATTGGGGGGGGAGTAGGTACATACAACCCAAGTGTCCATCAACACTGGGGTCTACACACTCAATAGACTATTACTCAGCCCTAAAATGGAAGAAAATTCTGACACTTGGTAAAACACCGGTGAACCTTGAGTACATGATGCTTAGTGACAGAAGCCAAGACACAAAAGGACAAAGCCTGTGCAATCCCACTCACAGGAGCGCTCTAGAGTCAGCAGGTTCACAGACATAGGAAGTAGAAGGTAGATGCCAGGGACTGGGGAGGGGGAGAAGAATTACTGTCTCTTAGGGAAAGAATTTCAGTTTGGGAAGATGAGAGGATTCTGGAGATGGAGGGTGGTAACAGTTGCATAACAATGTGAGTGTGTGCCACTGAGTGGTGCCCCTAAAAATGGTTATAGTGGTAACTTTTGCGTTACATGTACTTGACCACAACTTGTACACACACACACACATTCCATCCTGTACAGCCCCTGCTCGGAGAGTCCAGCCCAGGCAGCACTGCTGGGCCTCATGTTGGCACATGTGTCCCCTGCCCAGGTACCGGCCAGCTCAGAAGACGGACAGCCTTGGGGACAGTGGCTCCCATAGCGGCCTGCACAGCACACCTGAGCAGGCCATGGCCACACAGAGCCAGCACCACCAGCAGTACATAGGTGAGTGGCTCCCAGACGGGGCCTCCCTGGGCAGCCTGGGGCACGTGCCTTTCAGCACTAGCAGCACTTCAGTGCTGCATTTAATAGTTTTCTCATATGACACCTCTTCAAGCAAATAGAAAGTTCTAGATGGACTTTCTGGTCTGAACTTTTCATCTCTGAACTTTTAGAACAATCAGCTAAAACAACATATAAAGTGACTATTAGGAAAATGAGTAAAATGAAATAGCCAGCAGAGAGGACACAGGATTCTTTCCAAGCCCATGCTCTGGCACAGCAGGGTCTATCTCCTCCCTGCATTCTCCTCCCACTCAGCAAGAGCTTTTAGGGCACCTTAGCCTCTTCCCTGGGTGCTACTTAGGGGACACTGTCCCAACCAGCTGGCCAAACAGTGGTGCCATCTCTGCCCTGGGAGGGCATCCTAATGCAGAACCTGTCTCAGGGATACCTAGGAGAGGCTCATGGTGTCACCAATATATCATTCATATTGGAATGGAGCCCTGACAGCCCCACTGATGAAGAGCCTGAAGGCACTGTCCTGCCCAAGGACAAGCTCATCTCCCTGTGTAAAATGAAAATGAAACAGCCTGCAGAGAGGACGCATCCTGAGAGACTCTGAGGACACTCAGGAGCTTCCCTGTACTTTCACTATATTTTTTGAGCCTGAACAGAATCCTGCTAGGTTGAGTGTTCTGAAGAGACTGCAATAGTGTGAGGCCCATCTCTAAGAGGTTACCCCAGAGACACTGTGGCTAGCTGCCTCCCAGAGGCACTGCCCTCGGCTGGCTCTGTGGGTGCCTGCGGTGCTGACAAGGATGGCAGTTCTGAGCACTTCTTGTGTTCCAGGACCTGGGCTCAAGGCTTCTGCAGCCATTAATGGCCCCCATTTTCCTTAGAGCCCAATTTCTAAGGTTCTGTGTTCCTCCCCCAGATGTCTCCCACATCTTCCCAGACTTCCCAGCACCTGACCTGGGCAGCACCCTGTTGCAAGAGAGCCTCACCCTGCATGATGTCAAGGCCCTGCAGCTGGCATACAGACGACACTGCGAGGTGACTGCCCCACATCTCTCACCAGAACTGCCACACAGTGGCCAGGTGTCCCCAGCAACACCAAGGAGACAGGAGCCCTAAGTCCCCACCACCACGTCACCTCCCTCCGTGCAGGGGCCCTCCATCCACTTCTAGCACCTGCTTCTCTGCTCTCCTGGGATCTCTGTCAGGATTTTAGAAGACCCTACTGTGACCTACCGTATATACTCGAGTATAAGCCGAGTTTTGGGCACAAAATTTGTGGTGAAAAACCCCAAACTCGGCTTATACTTGGGTCATACAGGTTATTTGATTCGGTGCCCGCGCACCTAATCAAATGCACGTACTCTCCAGTCATCTTCTGCCGTCTGCTTGAGGGGGCGGTGCTTCAGCTCAGTCCACAAGTCGCGGCTGAGCTGAAGAGGTAGGCGGCTGAACTGAACTGTATTCCACTGAACTATTTAACCCACAGCTTGATTACCTGTTAAGCTACGGTTTTCTGCACTTTATTTAAAGTTTTTAAGTTGTTATTGCTAGTTTACAGTTTTTCTTTAGCAATAAATATTGAAAAGCATTTAACCTCCTGATTCCTCAATTATTGTAATTGTTTGGGGTATATATTTTTATTTTTGAAATTTACCAGTGGCTGCTGCATTTTCCACCTTGGCTTATACTCGAGTCACTAAGTTTTCCCAGTTTTGGGAGTAAAATTAAGGGGGTCGGCTTATACTCGAGTATATGCGGTAGATGCCATGGCATTTTACCAAGAGCGACTGAGTAAGGCTCAAAAAAATTTAGAAAGTGTTTTGAGACAGGGCTTTGCTCTGTTGCCCAGGCTAGAGTACAGTGTGATCATGATAGGTCACTGCAAACTCCACCTCCTGGACTCAAGTGATCCTCTTGCCTAAGTCTGCTGAGTAGCTGAAACTATAGGCACATGCCACCACATTGGGCTAATTTTTTTTTTTTTTTTTTTTTTTTTTGTGGTGACAGGGTCTTACTATTGCCCAAGCTGGTTTCAAACTCCCAGCCTCAAGCTGTCCACCGGCCTTGGCCTCCCAAAGTTAGGATTACAGGCATGACCCAGCATGCCTGACCAGAAAGCATAGAAGAACTTCCATAGTTGACCACTTTCTTAAGTTGATTTAATTTTCACAGACCAGACATGCACCACATGTACATGTTAGCAGAGTAAACCTAGTTCCTAGATGGCCTAGTTGACTACCTCTGTGTGTTGACTAGTTTGTTATATCCCTCCAGTGGTCACTTTACAAAGGTTCTGCTGTGTTAGGCTGTTATTTCTTCGTGTCACCTGTATTTTAAAAAGTTTTAAAAAAATATAATATTATATAGTATTTAATATAGACAAAATCCTGAGGAGGCACCAGATTGTTTTGTGTAGTTAAAATATCAGTGTTTTCCGGTGGTGCCGTGGTTCAGTGAGTAGGATGCTGGCCCCACATACCAAAGGTGGTAGATTTGAACCCGGCCCCGGCCAAACTGCAACAACCACAACAACAAAAATACATATAAATATATATATAAGTATTTTCATTTATGTTTCTTTCTATTATAAGTAACAAATCAACTTGAAAAAAAAAATAGATTTTTTGTTATTGATTACATTATGTCACAGAATCTAAGTGTGCTTTTCATTTTAGTTCTGCTGTGTATATTAGTGATTTCCCTGGAGAATATGGTGTTTATGCTGTATATATATTATATGTATATATATATTTTTGTTTGTTTGTTTGTTTTGTTTTTGTTTTTTTTTTTTTTCTTTTGAGACAGAGGCTCAAGTTGTCACCCTGGGTAGAGTGCCATGGCATCACAGCTCATGGCAACCTCCAACTCCTGGGCTTAAGTGATTCTCCTGCCTCTGCCTCCCAAGTAGCTAGGATTACAAGTGCCTGCCAAAATACCCGGCTATTTTTTGGTTGCAGTCATCATTGTTTTTTGGTGGGCCTGGGCTGGATTCAAACCTACCAGCTCAGGTGTATGTGGCTGGCGCCTTAGCCACTTGAGCTGGTGGGTTCGAATCCAGCCTGGGCCTGCCAAACAACAATAATGGCTGCAACCAAAAAATAGCCGGGCATTGTGGTGGGCACCTGTAGTCCCAGCTACTTGGGATGCAGAGGCAGGAGAATCGCTTGAGCCCAGGAGTTGGAAGTTGCTGTGAGCTGTGATGGTACAGCACTCTACCCAGGGCAACAGCTTGAGGCTCTGCCTCAAAAAAAAAAAAAAATTACACAATTTAAGGCTGGGTACAGTGGCTCACCCCTGTGATCTTAGTACTCTGGGAGGCTGAAGTGGGTAGCTTGAGCTTAGGAGTTTGAGGCCAACTGAGCAAGAGATCCCACCTCTACTAAAAATGAAAGCCTAAGGCAAGAGAATCACTTGAGCAAGGGTTTGAGGTGATTGTGAGCTATGATGCCATTGCACTCTACTAAAGACAACAAAGTGTGAGACTCTGTCTTAAAAAAAAATTACATGATTTAGATAATGAAATTGGAGATATAGTCTTTAATGGTTGAAATGTTTTGCTGAGTACACTGTCTCTGGTTTATTAGGTAATTACAGATCTTCCTTAACTTTCATTTTACTCCCTTAACGACTACATAGAAAGAAAATGAGAAAAATTTAGAGGTTGTCATTTGACTTTCAGATCCACTTGACGTCAGGATTTGGTATATGGAATTCCATTTAATCTTTTTGATATGTATAATACAGATACAATTCTGGGTGATTTTTTTTTTTTTTTTTTTTTTGAGACAGTGTCTCACCATGTCACCCTTAGTAGAGTGCTGTGGCATCACAGTTCACAGCAACCTCAAACTCTTGGGCTTACGTCAGCGGTTCTCAACCTGTGAGTTGAGACCTCTTTGGACTGTATTAAAGGTTCACAGCATTAGGAAGGTTGAGAACCACTAGTTAAACGATTCTCTTGCCTTAGCCTCCCAAGTAGCTGGGACTACAGGCACCCACCACAATGCCCAGTTATTTTTTTTGTTATGGTTGTCATTGTTTTAGCAAGCCCAGGCCAGGTTTGAACTTGGTAGTGCCACTGTATGTGGTTGGCACCGTAACCACTGCACTATGGGTGCCAAGCCTGGGTAATTGTTTTTATCCTTTATGTATTAAATTCTCTTTTTTTCATATTGAAATTGATAAATTAATTTTCCTTCGAAATATTCTTTATAGCCAGGTTTAAAATTCAATGGCCCGCCACCACCGCCGCCGCCACCACCACCACCCCACTTCCTGTCAGGCTGGCTGCCTCCATTTCCTTCTGCCCCACCAGTAAGTACAAAAGAATTCAGATTAAACTTTGCTTTCATATATAGCAGCAGTTCTCAATCTGTGGGTCTTGACCACTTTGGACTATATTAAAGGTTCACGGCATTAGGAAGGTTGAGAACCACTGATATATAGGATTTAGCAGAATGTAGGGGATTATAAAATATCAGTTTAGACCATCCCTAGGGCCAGATTCTAATGAATAAAAATTTGAACTTAACCTCTGGGGGGAGGGGTTTGTTTTTTTTGTTTTTCGGGGTTTTTTTTTAGAGACAGAGTCTTACTTTATCGCCCACGGTAGAGTACCGTGGTATCAGCTCACAGCAACCTCTAGCTTCTGGGCTTAGATGATTCTCTTGTCTCAGCCTCCCGAATAGCTAGGACTAAAGGCGTCCACCACAACACCTGGCTATTTTTGTTGCAGTTTGGCTGGGGCTGGGTTTGAACCCACCACCCTCAGTATATGGGGCTGGCGCCCTTCTCACTGAGCCACAGGTGCTGCCTGGGTTCGTTTGTTTTTAACACCTTTCTGTTACCCAGACATAGTTGCTCTCATAGCCCCAACTCTGAGCTCTACATCTCCTGCTTCTTTCCTAGCAGAAGTTGCTATCTATCTACTGGGGGAGGGAGGGTTGTTCTCACTAGAAAGAATTACAAGTTACTAATGTTGTGCCCCACTATGTATACTTAGATAATTAGATGTTGGCCTCTGATCCTATAGACTGAATTTTTTTTCTCACAATATATTTTCAGGTATTATTAATAACAACAGATACAAAGATACTTTTTGTTACATTATGCGTATTGGGGTGAGGGTAGGGCAGATGTTCTACCCAAGACCTTTACTTAATATAGTCCTTGCAATGCTATGTGTATGTGTTGGGAACAACATGAAGGTATTTATGCTTGATCTTTTACTCATATGTTCATAATGAAACAAATGCAGTCTAATTAAATAAAAATGTTTAAACATTGTATGTCACCTGTTGCCTTTTAATCCTTGTTGTATTTAATTTTATTGGTCTTTTGCTGTCATTGGTTGGCTTTCTTCAGATGTTAGATCTTTTAAAAATTTAAAGATGAGATGACATGGGGTATGAGAAAAGATATAATTGATATCTGGCATTCTCTGTGTAGTATGAATCTCCAGAATTCACACTTTTATTTACCGAATATAGAATACATCTTTTTCCATTTTCAGATAATTCCCCCACCACCTCCCATATGTCCAGATTCTCTTGATGATACTGATGCTTTGGGAAGTATGTTAATCTCTTGGTACATGAGTGGCTATCACACTGGCTATTATATGGTAAGTAATCACTCAGCATATTTTCCTGACAATTTCTTTATAGTTGTGTGACTTCGTCTTATAAGTTTAAAAAATACAACTATTTGGCTCAGCGCCTGTGGTTCAAGCGGCTAAGGCACCAGCCATATACACCTAAACTGGTGGGTTCAAATCCAGCCCAGGCCTGCCAAACAACAATGACAGCTGCAACCAAAAACTAGCCAGGTGTTGTGGGGGGCAACTGTAGTCCCAGCTACTTGGGAGGTGGAGGCAGGAGAATCACTTGAGCCCAGGAGTTGGAGGTTGCTGTGAGCTGTGATGCTTGAGGCTCTGTCTCAAAAAGAGAATACAACTATTTGTCTAAGGCTTATATTACTCTTACATGCCTATAGGTGTAATTATAACTCATTTTTAAAAATCTTTCATACTGTTGTTAAATTATTTTACCCCAAGTGGATAAAGGAAGTTAGATTGTTTTGATTGTACATTTTTTTATGTTTTATCTTTTTGTTTTTGTTTTTTTTTTATGTATTTGAGAGAGAGTCTTACTATGTCAGCCTTAGTAGAGTGCTGTGGTATCACAGCTCACAGCAACCTCAAACTCTTGGGCTCAAGCAATTCTCTTGCCTCAGCCTCCCAAGTAGCTGGGACTACAGACACCTGCCACAACTCTTAGCTATTTTTTGGTTGTAGCTGTCATTGTCATTTGGTAGGCCCCAGCTGGACCCGAACCCACCAGCTCCGGTGTATCTGGCTGGCACCCTACCGCTGAGGTACAGCTGCCAAGGCTGCATATTTTTTTTTAATTTAAACAATATTCATTTTAAATTATTTTTAACCTCAGTAGTTTTTTTTCCTTTGCTGGGAAATACAATGAATCATAGGGGAAGGACAAAGAAGGGATAATCTTTTGCTAAAGAAAAGTGACATTCTTGGCGGTGCCTGTAGCTCAAAGGAGTAGGGCACCGGCCCCATATGCTGGAGGTGGTGGGTTCAAACCCAGCCCCGGCCAAAAACTGCAAAAAAAAAAAAAAAAAAGTGACATTCTTTTTGTGCATAGGAAAAAAGTCTGGTGTAAGACTTTTTTCACAAAGTAAAACTCTGTCTCAAAAAAAGAAGAAAAGAAAGGACAGTGCCTGTGGCTCAAAGGAGTAGGGCGCCAGCCCCACATGCCGGAGGTGGTGGTTTCAAACACTGCCCTGGCCAAAAACGGCAAAAAAAAAAAAAAGAAAAATACATCACGGCTATACAAATATAACAGCTTAAGAGCTTTTAAGTATTAATGAGGTCACACACAGATGATAGACTTAAATAGTACAAATTCAAGTGAGTTGTTACTTTTCTTTTCAAAAAATTCAAGTGCCTGTAATAGCACATCATAATTTTAGCATGGCACAATAACTTTCTTTAAAAAATAATTCTGGGGCGGTGCCTGTGGCTTGTGGGGCGGTGCCTGTGGCTCAAAGGAGGTAGGGCGCCGGCCCCATATGCCAGAGGTCACAGGTTCAAACCCAGCCCCGGCCAAAAACTGCAAAAAAAAAAAAATAATAATAATTCTAAAATTTCACTAAAATATAATAGAAAAAAATATGATAGAACACATCTATAGTAGACTAAAGTATAAAACAATTTTGAAGCCTCAAAATCTTAGCTTGGGAGGTTAAGGCAAGGGAATTGTTTGAGCCCAAGAGTTTGAGGTTGCTATGAGCTATGACACCATGGCATTCTACCCAGGGCAAGAAAGTGAGACTCTGTCTCAAAAAAAATAAATAAAAGTAGAAGTTTATAGCCCAGTGTGCTTTACAAATGATCTCAGATAAATAATTATTAGGCTGCAGTTACAAAGTTTTTCATCTTTCACTAAGTCCAATGATGTTCCTACAACTACTTAATACTTTATTTTCATCCCACTTGCTTCAGCCTCCTGAGCAGTTGGGATACAGGTGCCAATCACAATGCCTGGCTATTTTTAGAGACAGGGTCTCACTCTTGCTCAGTCTTGTCTGGAACTCCTGAGCTCAAGGGACCCACCCACCTTGGCCTCCTAGAGTACAGGATAACAGGAGTGGGCCACCTCACCAAACCCGTATTTTGTTAAGTGAAATCAGTAAAATGTTTTGTGAAAGAAAATGTTTATTAACATTTCTATATAATATGTATGTTATTTTTTTTATTTCCTTTTCCTTTATTTCCCTTGCAGGGTTTTAGACAAAATCAAAAAGAAGGACGGTATTCACATTCCAGTTAAGGAGTAAGTTCCATCATTATAAAAGCTAATCTTACTTTTGTATAAATTTTAATGGTTTGTGAAAAATAAATGTTTTTGAACATTTAAAAAATTGAAAGTCGAAAGCTTAATGTAACACAACATTAAAGAGATTTTGATGCCAAAGGTGCTAGATAAAAGATTGAGGCTGTATCTCCCCTAGCATTCTCATGATGTCAAAGTGTCATCTCAGCTAATACTTGCTAGTTGGTTGTATGGAAGAAACACACTTTTCTAAAGAGATCCTTAGAGTCTGATTACATTTTGCATCACTAGCAATCAGATCATGAGGCATTTTTTTTTTTATTTGTGATGCTGTGTGTAGTATATTTCCTATGAAGTGTTCTCAACAAAAAAGTTTAACTGGAATTTAGTCAAGCCTTTAGATGTAATTTCATGTTTGCAGGAAATACTGAGGATAGAGCAACAAGTTAAATGGCACCACTAAAGAAATGATCAGACAGGTCCAGAATGTGGAATGCTGTAGAAGATAATGGCCTTGTTTCTTCAAAATATCAGAGTTGGGAAGGAAAAAAGGAGGTGCGAATGGGTAACTGTTCTGGATTTAAAGTTGCTTAAGAGACATAACCAAATGCAATGTGGAATCCTTGATTGGACCCTATTTTTAAAAACACCTGACTTAAGGTAGGGGAAATTGAGAAAATGAATATGGACTGGATTTTAAATGATATTAGACAATTACTGCTAATTGTATGGGCTGTGAGAAGGATGTTGTAGTTTAGAAGGTTGTGGTTCTCAACCTTCCTAATTCCACAAACCTTTAATACAGTCCAAAGGGGCTGTGACCCACAGGGTGAGAACCGCTGTTTTAGAAGAATGTTTTAATTTGCATACTCAAATATTTTTTGAATGAATTGT
Source organism: Loris lydekkerianus (assembly GCA_963574355.1). Taxonomy (NCBI): domain Eukaryota; kingdom Metazoa; phylum Chordata; class Mammalia; order Primates; family Lorisidae; genus Loris; species Loris lydekkerianus. The sequence goes on from CAUYPK010119059.1 coordinate 25,344, forward strand.
TTCAGTGTCTCCAAAATATTTTGAAATGGTTTAGCAAAACATGTGTGTGAAGCATAAATGGTAAAATGTTAATGACTAACTGGTGTGTATGTTGATGTTCCCTGTACTATTTTTTTCTATTTTCTGTATGTTTAAAAGTATATAATAAAAATACTTGATTTTTTAAAAATTAGCTATGTGTCTTTTATTCCCTTTTTGCTTATTACTTTACGCTTTTCACCCATATTCATCTATATTTTGATACGAATGCCATCATAGCATTCTGCCTGTGTGTGTATATCCCCACTTAATGTCACATTTTTTTGTCTTTATGTGTTCTTATCAAATGTTCTCCTATAGTATGCAAGTGTGCAATAGTTTTTGCCATGGCTCAGCACCTGTGGCTCAAACGGCTAAGGCGCCAGCCACATACACCTGAGCTAGCCCGGGCTCGCCAAACAAAAATGATGGCAGCAACCAAAAAATAGCCAGGCGTTGTGGCAGGTGCCTGTAGTCCCAGCTACTTGGGTGAAATGAGACAGGAGACTTGCTTGAGCCCAGAAGTTGGAGGTTGCTGTGAGCTGTGATGCCATGGCACTCTACCCAGGTGACAGCTTGAGGCTCTGTCTCAAAAAAAAAAAAAAAAAAAAAAATTGTTTTTGCCATTTAGGATGACATTATAGTAAATACATACATTAATACAATTTTCTATATGTATAATAAATACATATAGAAATACCTTCACATATGTACTAATTTTATTGTTATAGTCACAGGATAAATTTCTGGATTATAACTATTTGATGAAAGATTATGAATGTTACAATTCTAGGTAGATATATCCTTGTTGCCTTAAAAAGCAAATTTTTAAAAATCACATTTTCTTTACAGTTTGCAGAATGGAAGGTGTAGTCCTGAGAGTGGTGTTTTCTAAACTATATAAATCATCACAAAGTGTAAACTACCCATATTTCATTCTTTGGTTAGTCACCTTTATTCAGTTGAAGATATTTACTTGGGTTATTCAGCCAAGGATAAATAGAAAAATCAGGGAGACCACAGAATGAATTAAAAGGATAAATAAAAACAATCAGGCAGAAAATAGAATGAGATAGGGAAACTAGTCTAGGCAAAAAATGTACAAAGCCAGAAGAATTAGGGCATGGTGTGTTTAGAGACATAAGGTAGTTCAAATGTCTTATTATTTTTATTGCCATCCAGTGTTTTTTTTTTGTTTGTTTTTTGAGACAGTCTCAAGCTGTCACCTTGGATAGAGTGCTCTGGCATCTTAGGTCACAGCAGCCTCAAACTCTTGGGCTCAAGCAATTCTCTTGCCTCAGTCTCCCAAGTAGCTGGGACTACAGGCGCCCGCCACAACGCCTGACTATTTTTTGGTTGTAGTTGTCAACTATTTTTTGGCAGGCCTGGGCTGGATTCAAACCCGCCAGTTCCAGTGTACATGGCTGGCACCCTAGCTACTGAGCCACAGCTGCCGAGCTGCCACCCAATGTTCTTATCTACCATCTCCATTGATGTAATTTCTCATCTTTGAACGGGCGCTCTACTTATTACATATTTTTTTGTGTTATATCATTTTTATTTATAGCATATCTGTGTTTCCTCTATCATTAGAGGAAAGGTACTACATCTTCACTGCATTTACAGTATCTGGCAATTTTTTTAAGGTTGGAACAGAGGCTGGAAGGACTGTCAAAGAAAGGACAAAGGTGGGTGATGCACCCACCTTGGCCTCCTAGAGTAAGGAGGAGAAAATGATACATGGAAGGAAATTTAAAAGTTATTTTCAGGCGGTGCCCGTAGATCGGTGGATAGGCTGCTGGCCATATACACTGGGGCTGGCAGGTTAGAGCCCAGCACAAGGCCAGCCAAACAACAATGATAGCTACAACAAAAAAAATAGCCGGGCGTGTGGCAGGCGCCTGTAGTCACAGCTACTCGGAAGGCTGAGGTAAGAGACTCACTTAAGCCCAAGAGCTGCAGGTTGCTGTGAGCTGTCATGCTACAGTACTCTATCAAAGGCGACAAAGTGAGACTCTCTTAAAAAAAAAAAAAAAAAATGGGTGTTTTCTAACTTACGAATTTAGAATGGTCAGAAAACTATTACCTATCTAGTAGGACTGAAATTCTGGACACTGGCATACGTGTACACAAATCAACTGCAACACCTGGACTAATCCAAAATCACATTTCATATTGTGATTTGAGTATAAAATCACATATTCATAGTCGTAAGAAAATCTTACGTATTGCATGTATATTGCACTCAAAAGCTTCTGGAATAAAAACATTTCCCCTAAACACTATTTCTTTTTCACATTAGCACTGGATAAAGGGAAGGTGTATGTAAACTCCTCTATGCCCACTACACCAAAGCTAGTTAAATATACAGAACAGGGTCTACAAGTTTACAAAATATCCCTTGGCCCACAAGAGTCATTTGGAGCCTGTGTTAAACTCAACTCTTCCTTTTTGTGTGAAACTCATTCAATTCTGGTTAGCCATTTCTTATGTAAATTGACACTTCCTATTGTAGCTCTGAGATAGATGGTGTGCCTTTCCCCAGCCCTCTACCTGTTGACCCTTGATGAGAGCTGTATAAACCTGATTGAAAGGCTGTTTTGTTTTTTTCAAAACAGTCTTACTTTGTCGTCCTCAGTAGAATGCTGTTGCATCATAGCTCACAGCAACCTCAAACCCTTAGGTTCAAGTGATCCTCTTGCCTCAGCCTCCCAAGTAGCTGGGACTACAAGCACCCATCATGATGTCTGGCTATTTTTAGAAATGAGGTGTCACTTTTGCTCAGGCTGTTCTCAAACCTGTGAGCTCAAGCTATCCACCTGCCTCAGTCTCCCAAAGTGCTAGGATTATAGGTGTGAGCCACCGTGCCTGGCCAAAGGGGATGGTCATTCATGGACTTCATAGGTACTAGTGATGATCTGTTTCTTAAGCTCAGTATGCAGGGTTTTTTTTTTTTTTTTTTTATTATAAGCTTTACACATTTTATAAATATTCTTCTCTATATAATAGTTAACAAGATGTTTTTGGATAATTAGGTTTTTAGAACTCTTGACAAAAATAATTTTTTTTAAATTTCAGATTAACATGAAGGTACAAATGATTGGTTACAATGCTTGCATTTGTTAGGTAAAGTCCCTGTTGTAGCTGTGTCCCACACCCAGGAGGTGTGCCATGTACCCTTACATTGTGCCCATTAGGTGCCCACTGGCACACCAATCTCCCTCTCTCCACCCTTCCCTTCTCCCCCATTCCCCCAGCTTGATACAAAATTTTTTGATACAGCAATTTTTCACTTAATCTTTTATTTCTGGATGATTGGCGAGAACGGCAGTATCCATTTCCAGAAAATGTTTAAATGTTTAGATTGAGGATGACTTTCTTTCATGACATTAAGCAATGCGATATCCTCTGCATCCAGGAGCCAACTTAGCATGTGAAGTGTGGTGAGGTGTGGCAGTCGCGACACACACTGACTCAAAGACTTGACTGTGGTGGCCTGAGCTTTGATACAGTGAGTGTAATGCCTGGTGATGGTCAACTCTTGCAAGTTTGGCATGTTGTTCAGTGCTTGAAAGAAATTTCTGTATCCTTCCTCTGTGATCTTGTGATTGATGGAAAGATTTAAGTTCTCAAGTTTCTGGAAGCCTCCATCAATTGCTACCTTGGCTACCAAAACAAAACATTCATAAAAACGAATCACAAGGACTTCTATTTCAATAGTGGTAGACTACGTTACTTGCACCAACATCCTGTCCCTACCACTACCATCACTGAAAGAAGGAAATGTCCAATATAGTAGATTTTTTTTTTTATTTTGAGACAGAGTCTCAATTTGGTACCCTCAGTAGAGTGCTGTAGCGTCATAGCTCACAGCAACCTCAAACTCTTGGGCTCAAGTGATTCTCTTGCCTCAGTCTCCCAAGTAGCTGAGACAACAGGCACCCGCCACAACGCCTATTTTTTTTTTTTTTTTTTTTTTTGCGA